>CALYDF020007787.1:0-12231 GCA_944474145.2 Dicrocoelium dendriticum | reverse complement strand
TGGTGTCGATTTCCACGCGCACTGGTTGTCCCTCTATGTCCAACTTCACAGTATATAGGGGTATCACTATGATATGAGATGTGGTAGTGTGTGAGATTAAATTCGATGTGGACGCCTCAGAATTTTCCACTGAATGAACAGTATTTTGTGCAGGGTGGGGTACCGATAGCTGGCAAGAGAGCAAATTTTGCCGCAGTTGTGTCAGGTAACTTGCTTGTGTTTACAGTCAACCTCGTTTTCATGCTATTTACTGCATCGGTAGCAAGTAATAGAAACTTTACCGGTTAGTTGAGGACGCCATTTAAGAGCGTGAACTGTGTCGGGAAGAGAATCGCTCCGATGGTGAACCGATTGTTGCACCAAATTCCCAAGCTGCCTGACCAGCGCACATGTTGTTTCCCCAGTAAGTTTGTTCTCGTCTTCCGAAGGTAGACTTTCCTTAGCATTCTACCCCCGGATACTAACTAACAGACCCTGGATGGCCATGGTCTCTTCAAACTTCGGGGGTGGAATTTCATTATAACCGTAGTCTTGGAGGGGTTGTTGTATACGGCTGACGAATTGCTTAACACTTTGCTCTCCCTGTCATAAGCGGGGGTAGCTCAGGCGTGCCGTGAAGACATGCTGAAGCAGCCCCCGAATGCAATCGAGTGCATTAACACTGTCGGAAAAAGATGTGTTTCCGTACAAACGCAGTGCATCAAAATGCCTTTGACCTTATGCACCAAGGTGTTTTCTCAGGAGTTTGACAAACTGGACTTCGGTAAAATTAATGTGAGGATTTGTTACCGGGAATAGTACAAGGTAGTCGCAAAAGGTTCGCTTCCAGCGAATCCAAAACGCTGAAGTTAGCTTATAAGATGCATCCTTCCAAAATGGTTCAGGTGGAGTGAGCTGGCTCATAGCAAAATTATTCACAACTGATCCCCATCACTAAGGTTACAATTCGGCTAGTACTGAACCACGACACAGTAGAAAGTAGTATTCGGCCCGTAGCGCACGAAAGTAGGACACGTCAGTTTCAGCAATACGCAGAATGCATTGTGTCCCACAAAGACAACGCTTCAGACAGTCTAATCAATGGGTAGCTGGCGTTAATGGATACACAATGGCTCTGATGGATCCAGGCAATAGGAACAGTTTAATCGACTACTGACTAGTGTTGGACTGCCACGCAGCGCAGATGTCAAAACGGTGTTTGTTATTTGTGTATAAATAACACGTCTTAGGGCTTGTGTGGTCTAATTCCGTGAGCAGACTGCGGCGGTATGTGTTATTAACTAGTTCACATCGAAACGAACTATACTGCGCATTACAAACGTGTGAAATCGATAACACCACGTTATAACCACGAGAGCCGTGAATTGAATTTGCATTGGTCCATCTGACACCCAGTCAAACAGCCGATAAAGCCTTGACTACCGTAACTCAACTGTGCATATACTCAGTCTGGAATTAGTTGTCTTTGTTGGATTGTGGAAAAAATATAACCACTGTGTTTTCCCACTCTGTCTCTATCTCAGCTATCAATCCGCAGTTAAGTTCATCAACTATTAACTTTGTTGGCATACTTATCTAGTATGTTCCCTGTTTTCTCAATGCAAGAAACAAATCGCATATGTTGATCGACAGATCCATCCGTCATAATGAAACAAACGGCGGCGAGAGTGTATGCGGGCTTATTTTCTGGAGCCCTATGTGGACTCATGCTTTTCTCCTACATCAGTTTGGAGCAGATCGCCTGGTTGTGGCGACAATCATTGACCTGTGGCGCACCATGGATACTTGTAGCCGAGCACAACTTCACCGACGACATTTCAGTCGAGGTTCGCCGACTGCTCCATGCCCCCAAGCTCTTCTGCCTCGTGTTGACCTATCCAGCCAATTATGATACGAAAGCCATCCACTGCCAAAACACGTGGGTACGACGATGTGATAAGTACTGGTTTCTTGGTAGTGAGCCTCACGCATCCCTGAAGCTGATTAGTGAGTTTTGTATGTTAATAAGACAAACTGTGTCATAGTATTCTGCATTATCACGGTTTTGGTTACCATGGGGAGGTTTCACTGAGCCAGGCGCAGCGCGATTTCCTTCTGCTTGTTTGTCCTATATACCATCGTTACATTCGAAATGGGATCAATCATACAAGATTTTCCTCTCATATCGAAATAACCGTTGACTGTTATAGCATCCCCTGTTGTGCCTGTGCTGAATGCACCGCTTTGTTCCGAAGCACCTAAACGGCACTCGGTCAGTTTCCTTGATGTCAATAATCCCAAGAACTTCGAGGATTATATACTAGATTCTCTTCTATGAGGATAGGTGTTCGTTTAATCGCAGAAGCTCGCATATAGTTAGGGCTGCGTTAATGACCGCAGTTTAATTGTAGGGTATAAAGAAAACAAACCAGACAGGCTCATCTGTCCAAGTTATCTTAAACATCCCGATAAAACTGTCGTCATTCGACGAGTTTATATAAAGTCATTAGTTAAAAGTTACTCTGTTCTTCTCACACAACCACTGAGGGAGTATTCGCTGGGTAACTAACAGACCAGGTACTATTCACCTATCAATGTAGCCTATAAGCTTTTCGAATTGCTAATAATCTGTACGATCTATGTATTAGGGAACGATTATTCCTTTGTATTAGAATTAACTTTCAGCCTGCTTTGCGGATGCAGCTGAAGTGCATGCAGTGCTGACATTAAAATATCGTAGATAGGGAGCAGTATTGGGGCTGGGTATTGGGTTTCTGTACAGATTCGTTGCAGTTAGACCCTTAGGTAGACAGCCGGTGTACATTGAGGAAAATGCTTTCCTGGATGTGCAACTGCTGTCTGGTTGAGTTTAACTGTGGCGAAGCTGCAGGAATCATCGTAGATAGACCTCATTATTTATCCTTAGGTTGATAGCCAACATTTCATGGCAGTCGGAACGCATCTCCTCCCATTCACTTGTACTCTCTGATTAGCGAGGGCTTCCTACTCATACCCTATTTTGTTTTCAAAGAACAGCTTGTACGCTGTGTGCCCCTAGTGTGTCTCAATATTGACAGCTGTCAGCAGTGTGCTCTCCTGTTGTTGATAAGAGCATTCTCGCTGCGGCCTCTATTTGTCTCATGATCCATTAATCCGTTTGCTCATTTACCTTGCTTCGATAGATTTCAGAGTACGCCTGCAGATAGTGCTTTCAAGCCTGCATGTGGAGTCTATGGAACGCGTATTTGGACTGTATTGTGATCAGATCTATTTACACATATAAAACTCCATTAGTTTTCAAAACTTTGAAGCGCCGAGACTTCCTTTGAGCCGGTGTCAAATTTTGCAAATGCGGCTAGTCCAGGAGCAGTGGTTAGAAGGATATGTGTGGTGTAATATTTGAAGCACTCTGAAGATTACATCTCCTACATCAACGTTGTTTGAACCTACGTTACCACCAGCGTCAAGAAATTGTGAGCACTAGAGGCATGCGCAATTTGCAGGCCTGATAGTAGTTATCCTTTCTAACGTACTTTACCTAATTTAGCTTACTGTCCAATGACTCTCTTCCTCTCATCCCGGGGAAGGTAGCGGTGAAAATAACCCGAACCTCAAGCCATGTACACGTTTTCGTATCTCTACTACTCTTGTAAATGTGAACCTCTGTCATTATTCATTATTGTCAGTTTTATTTGTTAATGGTTAAGTAATCATCCAAAAGCTTTGCGTGATGCTGGTGCACATTATTTAAGTGGCCCGGTTCAGCGACCTCCATACATAGTGATTTTGGAAATGGTGATGTGTTTTGTGGTACCCCGGGTTTGAGCGCAATCGATTTTAATATTGATGAGAACTAGCTTACCATCAGTTTTATGAAGTTCACTCCTTTTTGCTAGTTGAATTGTGTCAGCTCATGAGATTACAATTGCTGGAGGCTGTTGGCCAAACAGTAAGTCAGTAGCTTAGGCTCATTCGTTACCTTACATTTGGGGTTTTCACATATGTAGTGTTATCCTTCGTTATTGATGATTTAGCTGAGAACCAATGATATCGCGAAAGTTTACGTTGTAATTCCAATTCCGTAGAATAGTTATATGGTCCGTATACTATCTGCAATCTCAATGACCCTCTACTGATAAACTCGTGTACACACCATTTCGAAATCCATTGAAGAAGATTTGAAGAATACATGAACTGAGCAATGTGCGTCATTGCTGCCTCATATTCTGAAATTTCAGCGCTGCAGCAGGGAACCACCAGCGAAATACCAACAGCCAGGCGTCCATTGGAACAGCACACCAGCCTTATCACAAAGGCTGAATACTTGTCTGGAGCACGTCATGACTGGATTTCACATGGAATGTATTGTTATATGCACGCTTAGCTGAGACTGTACATTTTAACCGACTAGAATTAACATACCGTGTTACCGTGCTGGAAATACTGCATCGTAGAGACGATCATAGTGAATGATATTCTTGTTAAGGAACAGAATGAAAATTGGTGGAGCCAACCCATTTCTAAGTCTCATACTGTAGGGACTTGGGGTGCGGAAGTGAGATTTTGGGATCAAGCACTATTTAGTTGCCTGATTTTTGGAGTCTGGCATTTCAGAGGAGTCATGTGGTCACATGCGCTTACTGGATGTTATTGTTTGAATTTGTTTATACTGCTGGTGTAACTAAGAAACGCGACATAACTTTTTTGGGATTATGTTAACCAATGGGCTCTGGTGCATCTACAGGCTGCAGTTATTTCGCGCCAACAGAAATGTGTTTGTAATGGTCACCTCTGATAATTGATTCTCATCTTGTCTTCCTAACTCCAACAGGTACGGTTAACCTTAATGATATAACTCTAATTTCACTCAAGTGACGAATGAACAATGTCTTAAGGAGAGGGAAGGGCTTGTACTTTACAAATCCCATTAGGTTGTCTAGACAGTGTTTTTAAGTATGCATTAATTGATGATTGAATCACCTTTTCGACACTCAGCAGTCCTGATCCTAAAGGCGTGGGAGGTATTAGCTCTACTGTCCATACTGGAATACGTCAAGGAAAAGCATCGGCTAGCGAAAGCCTGGTATTTGTCCCGGAAATCGAAATGAATGACTTCCATGGAATGTACATGTCTGAGTGCATCATCCGCGGGCTATCCAAATATGCGTATTGTGGAAACAAAGACGGTAGATGTAAGAAATGCGTTTCAGGGCTTGAATACACTAGCAAAATGTTTACGACATCTTTGTTGGATAAACTCTTCCATCCGTTTCAACCAGCACCCCATTGGATGTCACTTCTTAGCCCCGATTACATAACTATACCCATGATTTGGATAATACCGAATAAGGCGAGTCAGTTCGTCCTTTAACTGGCTTTGCTCTCTCCTTAGTACTTAAAAAGATTTTAGGTGGTAATGGCATGAAAGTTGACACATTCCAATAATGAACTGTTAGGCGCAACTTTGAGTAAATCTCAGAGGAATAGAGCCGTGTTTTAGCCATGGCTTCTATGACAGCATTGCGGATTGAAAGCAAAGATGCTGATAATTTACAAGGACTTTAAAATGCTTAAGTATCCTACCAACTTGATCTAAAGTTACGTTTCTTATCTTTTTGACTTCTGTGTTTCTTGTGCTTCTCTATAAAATATCACCATGAAGCAGTACGCATAGGACTATACAAGAATTTTGTTGGGCACATGGAGGTACACTTTTCAATGTGGTGAGCAGTTTACAGTTGTCCACTTTGAACTCGAATAGTTCTCGGGCTACCTCTACCGCACCCCGTCTAAGTTACACTGGAGCGATTGATGACATGCATTCGTCTGAACTCATCATCATATGTTGCCGTGGTAGACCTACAACACAAATTCACTCAGAAAGGGGCTCTCACCTATGGACAACCATTTGCTGGAATGATACAATAAATCCAGCTAGATAAACTTAACTTCCCCTCACACCCTGTTTGTCTTAGTCTGATTGTCCACTGCTTCTAGCAGATTTCGGTTGCCTACACGCTGTTTGTAAGCGTGTTGTTTGAGAATAACAATATGTAACTGGTCTAACCACATCTCCGTCATATCGGAAACGATGAATCTCAAGAGGCAGAGAGGCACTAGAGAATTAGTTACAGAACAGTAGTTGAAAGATGCCGTCCGACACCCTTCTTCGTGGTTCGGATTGAATATGTCAAGCTTCCAGATTACAATTTGGAAGGATCTGGCTTTACTCCAATAAATGCTGAAACAACGAAATCACAGTTGTATTGTCCCTCAGAGCCTTCGGACGAGTAGCCCTTAATCCTAGAGAACTGTGCATGACAAAATGTGATGTATTCCTCAATAAAACAGATGAGCTTAAATAGGTAGGCATTTATGGAGCAATTAAAGTGATAACACAAAACGAAGAAGCCGTTTTCTATTCGATGACACATTAGATTTGAAGACTAGCCTTATTGATTCATCATCTGTGGGGAGGATGGATGCTACATTTGAAAACTCAACAACGACTGACACATTTATACTGTGAGTATTGCTTTGTCTTCTAGGTCTCTGTCATTTTATGCTGCTTCCCCGATTTTTCTACTTGTTACTGTTAAATGCAGTTGTTGCGTGAGGGTAACAGATAACATGAGTGTCACGAATTAGAGTAACTCTGCGCGCTCGATTTGTTTTGCAGTGTCTTGTCATATTTCTGCTTTCTATTTGTTAATAAAGCACAATTTTAGTTGCAGTGCAACCCTTCGTTTCCTAAACTCTCACTCAGTCTTTAGAGCTTGCTAATTAACTCCATACAGGTAACATCGTGGGGAACTTTGATATGGAAGTAAAATGCTGTCGTGTTGACAAGATCGACTAAGAATCCGCAACGCGCAGTGGAGTATGACGCCCTGATTATTTCATTGGAAATTTAGATATAGGAAGTGAATCTAAGGACCCCATCCGATGCGCATAATCTGTCGCAAACACTGTTGATGAAACCACTCAAGATATCGCACATCCCGCCGGTACCTCGTCCACGTTTCGCTGCCGTATAGAAGAACGGGCAGCGCCATAGATTTGTACAACATTAGCTTCGCGCCAACGGTAAGCTGATGGTTGTTCCACACTCAGTACTCAAGCTTCCCGAATGCCGCCGCTGCATTCGACACGCGGATACGAAGCTCAACGTAAAACTTGCTGATCAGTCGACATCGCCCCCCCAAGGTAGAAGAAGTGGTAGGTGGTTTCCAATTCTTCAGCGGCAATATTGAAGATTGCACCTCCGGCGAAGGCTGAAAGAGACAGACAGTTTTGCTTGTGTTGATGATGAGCCCGAATTTGGCTGCTGTCGAAGCCAGAGCACTAGTCATGTGCTGCAACCCATCCGCGCTGCGTGCAAACAACACACAGTCGTCAGCGAACAGCAACATACGGATAGTTGTCTCACAGACTAGAGTTCTCGCACCGAAACGACGGATGTTCAGCAACCCACCATCAATACGGTGCTCCACACGAACACCGTAAGCACAAGCGGCATCAAAAGCACATGACATCATTGCATGAAAAGAAAAAGTAAACTCTGCAGGGGGCTAAGAAGCAGCCTTGCTTCACCCCAGAGACAACTGCAAAGTCATCCGAGGTCTGTCCACTCAGCTGCACCCTCGGTCGCATACCACTGTGCAGACATTCAATTAAACTTACAAACTTACGCGGTCAACCAAACTTACCCAACACCAACCACAATGCCTCGCGGTTCACCGTATCAAATGTCTTGGTGAAATTGACAAAAAGCGAGTACAATGACTGGTGTCGTTCTCTGCACTTCTCCTGCAACTGACGAGCCGCAAACACCATATCTATAGTGCTGCGACCTGAACGGTATCCACATTGGTCTTCCGCCACGTTAGGTTCCACAATCTGAATGACGAGGCGGTTGAGCAGGATTCGGGCAATCACCTTGCCCACACAACTCAGCAAGTTGATGCCACGATAATTCGTGCAACATTGCTTGCTACCTTTGCACATGTACAGTGGTACCACAAGGGCATCATTCAACACCGGAGGTGCCTCCTCCACAATCCACACGCGTTGCACCAAGTGGTGCAGCGCAGTCACCAACGCGGGCCCGCTGTGTTTCAATACTTCAGGCTGGATCCCGTCGGCTCCGGCACACTTGCCGTTCCGCAGCTGTGCAAGTGCTCTCTGCGTCTTATTTAGTGTCGTGGTGTTCGTCAGACTCGCTTTCACATCGTGCTGCTTCAGGCCATTCAAAGTAGGCCAGTCGTTCTCTGAACGGTTGTTCAAGAGACAATCAATGTTTTGCCAGATTTGCATTATGTCTGCATTTTGTGTGCAGGTAGCGCCTAAACTACCATCGATCAGTGTCCTCAGCGGCTCCAATCTCGGTCCATACATCACCTTCAATGAGTCAAAGCATTCCTAGTGTTGGCAGCCTTCGGTGTAGCATTCCATCTGCTTTGCCTTCTTCGTCCACGATGCAATTTTTATGCAATGGAGCTCTCGGGTCAGTCGCCGTCGATTTCTGCCTAACTTTCTCTGGGGGTCTGCCACATGTGCAGCAAATACTGCATTCTTCTCTGACACCAATGTGCCAATCGTTGCATTGTTCTCATCAAACAAATCAGACCGCTTACAGTTTGCGCGCCCCATCCTCTCCTCGGTAGCATCTGTCACCTTGTCGCGAATGTGGTGCCACGGGTCGTCTACTGTGGCTATGCATTCCACATCACACAGTCGTGTAGCCATCGCCTTCTCCAGCTCAATACGTTTCTCCATACTACTGTGGGAGAGAATGTTGAATTTACAACGGTTCGCGAAAGGGGTGCAATACATAAATTTACGAAAATATATCTAAACTTTGGTCCACACCAATTTATGTTCAGCGCCAAGTTCAGCTCCACGCAGTACACGTGTCATGCGCACTTCACACATACCCCGCTAACGTACGATGACCTAGTCAAACGGGTGGGCATGACCACTCCGTGGGTGTGTCCAAGTTGCTATATCACTCGTAATCAGTGCAAACCGAGTGTTCGTGATCGTCAGGCCGTGAGTGGCACGCAGTGAGAGCAGCCTGTCACCGTTCGCATTCGCTGAACCAATGCCATGCAGACCGATGACATCTGTCCACACCGATGCATCGCGCCCAACGCACGCGTTGAAATCACCCAGCAGAAATAGTCGGTCATTCCTCGGCACAGACTGTATTATGGAGGATAGCTGCGTGTGGAATTGATCTCGCATGTCATCAGGATAACACATGATCGGACCTTACGTACTGCTACAAGTGGCAAACTTACTACTTCTGAGTAGTAGGCGAACAGTCATCAGTCGCGCGCTGATGCCAGTTGGTTCACCCACGAGCTGGGCATTTAGACGATCGGATATTGCGAATCCGACCCCATGTTCTCGTGCTGCTGAGGTGGCGTTGTCCACCCAGTAGAACATGTAGCCAGCACTTGCCTCACGCAACTTATCTTGCTCTGATAGACGGGTCTCACTGGGCTTCGCAATATCGATGTAGTAGCACGCCAGTTCCATCGCGAAGAATGCAGTGCGTCGCTCGGGGCGCTTATTCGAGTTCCGGTCCAGTAGGGTGCGCACGTTTCAACACCCGATGCTGGGTTTCTTTCGTGCAGACATACGATTGCATTGGTGTGCAATCGTACGCGAGGTGGCGGCTGTGCTTCGGAGCTTTGTTTGAAGACTCCGCTCTGAGTCTTTGGCTCAATAGCCTGCCCAACAAGACAGTGGGGAGCAGACCCAGCTCGGACATGTGCTTGCAGACAGATTGGGATCTGCATGAGGTCCGTCACACACAGCCTTTGAAGGTCTTGAATAATGCACATGTGTTTAGCGACCGTTGTAGGACGTGCACCTGCGACCAAGGATAGACGCACCAATTTTACCAGGGGCTGCCTGGCTTGAGGCGGGCAGTAGCAAACCATATATATATATATATATATATATATATATATATATATATATATATATATATATGCCTACTTGGGGAATCATGCGTACCAGACGTGCACAAGGCGGTGGCTGGGTCATAGCCCGTTGCACACATGATGCATAGAACCACTGTTTGAGCCTAGCACGGCCACGAGGACCGTGCACTTAGTCCCCTTTAGCAACGATCAATTGTTTCTTGGAGCCAATATAGACGAGGTGGTGCTTAATAAACAGGTAGGCGACTTATCAACGTTCACATCAGACACAGCCACACCGGTGATATCAATCAACAACCCATCCCTGAAATGTAGTAATTTCAGGTACACGCACTTACTGACCAACTGCAACGACGATGCGACACACGTACCGCATCAGCCGCCTAATTCGTCCAATTAGTCATCTAACGAATACATACATTCAGATACATCCGTCTTGCCTTTTTGTACATTATCCATGACCAACTTGCTACACATCTCTTTGTGCTTACACTTATTCCACTTGGATTTATCGGCTCTGAAACGTAGGCAGTACGTTCTGGATTATTCTTGTCGTTTCATCGTCCGATTGTGTTTACATTTATGGCGAATTTTCGCTTCTATCTAGGCAACAAACCTTTCGGTTTTCATTGTCTCTGAGATTTTTTGCATTCGTTCTCAAGCGCCTGCTGAAGGAAATTCCGTTAACCAGAAGTCGTGCTTCTCCAATGCCATTGGCTGTTGTCTTTCATTTTGTGATGCCTGCTGCTCTCCCAGTATTCAATCGGAATTTCTCAATATCCCAGTCACTCGCCATTTCTTGCGACCTTGCCAGCCAATGCACTTACAAAACCAGACGGACCTCCCAGCGACGCCGACCGCGCATTTCACCTTTGTAATTATACACCCGCCTGACCAATGTGTTCCGCTATCAAAGCTGGTGAAGTACAGAAGATCTACCAACCCACTGGGTGATGTGACGGCACCACGCTGAATGGCAGAAATCAATCAAACGCGCATCCAAAAGGGCTGCAGGCTATTAGCAGGTATTAGCAGGATGTCATCGATCAGTTAAATTACGTTTAGCCTGCTCGCATTACTTGAACCGTTATCATCCGAAGTGTGCAACTTTATCCTAACAACAAATACGGAAACGAAATAGCTCCCAAGACGTCCTTTGGTTCTGCACTGCGTGTTCGACCACCCCATTCGTTAAATGTATGCTTATCCCACTCCAGAAGTGCGATCGGCTAACAACAGAAGCCGAGCATTGGATGATTGTTAAAATTACTTCTTTGGAAGCTGGTTTGTACCAAGGAATCGTAATAAGTTCTAAGCAAAGGAATGCTGCACATTTTGCTTCCCCTGCAATTTAATCAGCCAGGTCCACATCGCCGTTGCGTCCCACTTTGGCAGAACGCCAGGCGAAAATCAACCGTAGGTATGAGTCAAGCAGTAGTCATGGCAACGAAACTCAGGCACCACCCGAAATGTTTGGTTAACCAAATTCCAATAGACCTGACATCTGTCATTAACAAGGACGAAGCAGCCGAAAACCAGCCCTCTGTACCTGCAACTCAAAGGCCTCTTCTCGAGCTAACCTTCCCTTTTGCATCAGTAACATATGCGGAGATTGCTGTAAAAGTCAGCCGGAAGGCCGCCCTTGCTGTCTCTTCTGTTGCAAATACCGTTAACAATGGACAATCACCACTTGGCAGCAGGTCAGAACAAGCGATTATCCTACCTTGTAGCTCAACGAAAAGGAATCTAACAATGTTGCCCTGGCTGTTGTACCCTCAAATGTCCTCGAATCTACCACCGTCACCTTGCGTGATAATTTATCGGACGATCAAGACCAGTGGAACTCATTGTGCGTTCTGATATGCGTCAAAGCCAAACTTAATAACGGTTACTCATCATCCGAAATATCGAAGCTGGACACAGCAAGCAAGCAAGATCGCCCAAGCATAATCTTCATCCATGGCCTTCCAGAGCTTCCTTCCAACGATGTTCAAGAGACCGGAAATCACGATTTAGAACAGTGGCGGTTCATTCGTGAAAACCTTTCCTTGGATAATATTGTGGCGCTATCGCTCAAAAGGCTAACCCTCTCACCAAATAATAAAGGAAACGGCCCAAGAGTCCTAAAAGTTGTGGTTCGGTCAGAGCCAACAGCAACGGATGTTTTGGATCGATGGCGTAGAAATTGGAAAAGTCCTACTTCTGAACTTCGATTAAAGATTGCAGAAGCTTTGCAAAGTTTATACATCAAAGCATTCGAAGCAGCTGACGTACCGCCGATGGTACAGGGGCTTTACTT
>CALYDF020007786.1:0-12216 GCA_944474145.2 Dicrocoelium dendriticum | reverse complement strand
AGTCGAACACTCAGCTAGTTAGGATTATTTAGCTAGGCAATTAACCCACTGTTGCATACGCACCGGATTATATTATATTCTGATTAAATGCGGCATGGTAGTTCATTGCTATGGTGACTAAGCTTCCGGTGAACATTAAGTCAGGATATGTAGAGCATGGATCTCCTCGTTTTGCCACATCCTTACACTTTTTCGCCAAGCACAATGAAGCTGAAATCCTGCCTGGAATATTATTAAATCTGAGAAATACACCTCGTTACCTGCAACTTGTTTATTCTGATGTGCTGCAATTTATTGTCTAGTAAGATATTACCTCTCATCAACTGCGCATTTAATGCCTTGGCTTCTCACAGTTTCCATCTCTGCCTTGTCTAAATGGGCGCTACCAAATAAAGCTTAGGCAGACTGATGATTACCGTGTGCCCATTGAATGAAATGTTTGTTATTCGCCTGGAGTTGGCCAGTACATAAAAAATTCGAACAATCTGAAGTTGCTGCGAATCGTTTGTTTCCACCCTGGAGTCCGAACGACATGAAGAATCAATCTGGGTATAAATGTGGCCGAAAGTTACCAGCACGAAAGAAACCACACTTAGTGAACTATTTATCGTGAATGACAGCAATGTTATTACCTTACTAAACAATAATGTCTCAGTTTATATGAACCATACGTTTTATGCTGGGATTTAATTTCTACGTGTGTAACATATAATTTGGATAGAACGATGTCACAGAAAGCATGAAGTTATAGAGGTGGTCAGGGTAGAGCAACAAGAGAAATAGGTTTAAAAATATCAGACCCAACTTCGATATCTGACAAACGCCTGATGGCGCCATTCGTTAATCCGTTGAAGGCAGTACATCATCGGTGCTGACGCAATATTACACGTCGTACTGGCTGAATGAATTTCGCGAGTTTTGCATAATGCATAATCGAGAAATTACGGAAATTCTGCCACTCACTATTTTTCTAAACCGCAGTTGACTGAAAAATAGAAAATGGAACAATGGTATATAACAGCTGGAAAGCACAAGCTTAGCACATTCTTTTCGTCGGTTATCGTGGGAATTGAAGATTCAAAACTACATAAGCACACTAACTAAAAGTACATCTAAGAATAGATAAGAGTACTGGGAACAGGGTACTAAGTTTGTGGGGGTGAACTGGTGCCATTATGGTTAATGTCAATAACAAATAACAATCGAATTGTCCATACGTGAACACAGCGTTATGCGCGTTACTGTGAAGTATAATTTCACAATATCACTTTACGTAACAAACTGTCGGGAGCTCAATGCGATCGTTTTGAAGTGGGTGTGGTGGGGACAACAACACTGGGGTTTGAAAGGGCGTTCCATGGTTGGTAGACTAGGAAGGAGAAATAAGTTAGTCGACAATCTAAACAAAGGTACTCGTGAATGCTTTAGGCCATAGCAATTTAAGAAAGTTTTCGGGCCATGTTACAAAGGGTATCGGCATACGTACTCGGGGTCGCTCAGCATTCGGCGAACTAATATGAGTTATTTACATGGTTTTTGGTAACATCCACTGAACACTGTGGTCAAGCTTTAGGTAATTTTGCTAAGCCTGGATAGCGTACTCGACTTAGGGACGCCTATAGACCTTTAGAATCCGGGAGAACTTGGATGCATCGAAACCCGATTGACTTCCGTAAGAGACCAACGTGCTGGTCTTCTCTTATTGAAGTCGACTATGACTCCCTGGAACAACAGAAGTCGTTCGGCGCCTGCACACCGAAGTCACGTTCCTGAGTTGTGGTGTTCAGATTGTGCGCCCCAGGGTTGTAGATGTAGGGGTGTCGATGGTAGAGGTGGACATTATGGCATTTGCCCACACTGAATTGTAGCACGTTCTCCCATAGACCAATTTGAGGCCTAATTAAGGTCGCGCTGGAGAACTTTGTGGTCTACCAATCAATTGATCGCTTGCCAAACCTTAACGTCCTCAGCGTGGTGTTTACACCTTGAGGTGATTCCTTTCACTAGCTGCTTACTAAAACTAAGAACAGACAAGGCCCAAGTACGGAAACCTGAAGTGCATCGTACTCCAATCGGATTGGGTCATCCAAAGATGTTCGGACGCTAAACTCCACTTGTCATACGCAAACAATATTACCGAACTATCCTAATACTGGAACTCCGATGTTGTAGTACGGAAGTTTGTGAAGCATGATTCCATAATCCAAGCGGTCAAATGCTTTTGAAACTTTCAAGTAGGTACTATCCGTTGCTGTCCCTTGGTCGACCATTCCGGCCCAATTGTCCCGTGATTTCAGCAGATTTGTGGTACGTCATCGGTAGTAACGAAACCCGTTCTGCTCCGGCGCGAAGATGCCGTTGCTTGCCAGGTAGCTCATCAGTGCTTCTATAGTGGTCGCTTTCATGACTTTGGTCAGCAGAAGAGAAGCATTACCTTGTGGTAACTGGCAGGCTCAGGTCGACTTCCTCCGTTGTGAATATGGTTAATAATCCCCTGCTAGGAATTCGGCTAGGTTCATGACTGCTACTTACGGTGCTTTCGGGTGAATGTTATCCCCTCCAGTAGAGCTATGTGTACGCAGTAATAATAGCTTTTTAGCATGGATTATGAAGTGAATATGCGGCTGAACAAAATTGGGTTGAGTGTCAGAAGCAGGAATAGCGATTGAATCGTTTATCCCTTGCAAACTAGGTAAGTACAAGGTCCGTAAGGTGTTGGCCGCAACTCTCGCGGTATGGCAGCAACTGTAGTGAATGGCGCATTTCCGCGCTGCACTTTACGAAGTCTGTGGACCCGTTTGTAAATAATCTTGTGGTCCGGCCAGAATCGCTTTCCTAGTTCTTGCTGACGTGTTATTATGCCCTCGAACCAACAGCATAAAGTAGCTTCGTTGAACTGCATACACGGTCCAATTTTCGACACTGGGATTGTTCTTCTAAACGCGGCATGTTCGATCTCTCAAAGCCATCTACTTTTGTGCTCAGCTTCTCAAAAATGACTTCGGCTTAACAGGAAGATGGAAAGATTTGACTCTGATGTTTTTGTGACCAGTGGCGTGAGGGATTTACAAGTGTACCCAGGCTATTTCTAGAGTGAACTCGGCCATCAATGTTCCATGGCGCTTTTTACCAATAAGGACGCTACGTGGCAATGGTAATAGATAACATAGTTACTATTAAGCTGCGGTCCATTTTCGTAGTGGATTTGGGAGGTCGATACATTTCGGAAACAACTCATGTGTCGTTGTCCTTCGACCAACAAGTGCACTAAAGTAGTGACACGCGCTTGGGGCTCGCTTGTGAGTTCACAGTGGTTTTCTTTGTAATATTTGATCGCTCGCCATTTCCTGCCCATTGTGTCATTCCCAAGAAGGGACATACCGAGGAGAGCGTTCCCAACTTCGGTAATCTAAAACTTCGGCCACCTCTAGGTGATCATTATGATATCTCCTGGCTATGAAGTTTCACGATGACGGAGATAGAGTAAAGTAATAAAAAGACATTGTGCGTTAGTACGAAGGCAAATAATTTCTAGGTAACCAAAAATTAACTAACGGATATTGAAATAATAATGGAGATAGTACCGAATGTTGAGGAGATAGTCATTGGCAACATTTTGAGGAGCCATTGGCTTTTGAATTTCTGTTAGGTTATATAACTGCTCGTGGCTGTCAGGTACCTGATGGTTTCCCTTATTTAGCCTTATTCGCTGAGGTCACCATTAGATCAGTCCCTTCACAAACTTGTATGAGGGGAAAATTCATTAACTGGGCCGTCCCTAATGAATCATCAGCCCCGTGGCCATGTACCCACTGCTTTTACCCAAATTTCTGTAGTCAGAATCTTGCAAAATTTGGACCCCGTTTCAGAGATAATTGGTATCATTAACACAAGCAAAAACATCATAGGGGACTTAACCAGGACATTCGTAATCATGAATGGTGTCAGCGGCCTCAGACCCACTGATCTCATTGCACCAGCTACGTCGGACCATTTGAGAGGCCGCTGTCTCAAGTTGAAGTAACAATGATCTAGGCTCTATGTACTAGCTAAGTTCTTCTCAACTCGAGTTGTGTCTAGTTGGAATAAACTATCTGCATTATAAGAACGTAGGACGGTAGAGGAATTTAGACAAAGTCTGGATGAAAAGTGGTTGGCCGTGTTCCCCCAATTCCCCTGAGAAATCACAGTAGCCACTAAAAACATGCAACTAGCCTATGAAACTTCATGAAAATGCTTTGACTGTTTTGCTTTCACTCTTCTCTTTTTCCAGTCTAAACACAAGAAGGTACTGTCAAGCCGAAGTGCATGAACTTCTGTTCGCTTACTGACACACGAAAGGGAATAGTCGTTTAACCAAAGCTTATGTCGTCCCTGAATCATGTCCTGTGCTGTACCATCACTTTCATCAGACTGTGAATGTTGTCTATGTAGTTAGGTTAAAGTGGAATTCTTTTCAACCGCTTCCGCATTATTTTGTCAAGGTAGGTTTTCCAACAGATGTAAATCCATTGCTCCCGGTAGTGTGCTTCCGGTTTCGCAGAGTAGGTTGTTAGAAGCGCCGGAACCCCATAAACAATAATCGTCTGTTGTTCGTCAAAGTTACGAACTACTAACAGTTGCTATTCTGTTCTGAAGGTTCGTTCCAAAATTTGCCCGAAATTATGGACATCTCACGTGATGAGTAACGGGGTAAAAGCGATGACAGCAAATTGCCTTCGTGTTGTCGGCGGAACACAACGCCACCCGGAGATCCCGTGGTTCACTATAATGCCATCGATTGGGGTGTCATGTGACACGACTCATTGTCCTAGGCTCAACTGCAATGCCAACTGCAACACAATTGGAATTCCATTCTTCTTGCTTGTCTATCAACTTTCCCATTATGGTACTAGACTGCCAATCTGAAACATTTGTTCACCCAACAGTTAAAACACCGGGATTTATTCCTTGTACTGCAGGTTTGAGGGTATTAATTGGTACCGATTTTAACAGTTTGCTTGGTTATGGAAGCTGCCTCAATCTAATGTTGTTTGGTGCTTCTACTCGAATCAACGACATTCTCATTGGCGTATACATGGAAATAGAGGAGGCGTACAATGGCCGGCTTTTCTCGATGGTGGACGGATTCAGGCTCAGAGCTGCCATCAGCGCCAATGACTTGATATGAGCTGCCCATGGGAGTGAGGTAATGCGAAGGTTTTGGAGGCTGTCGTTGCATTGCTGGTGGCGTTTCTGGCCATCTTCTTCGGCCTAGACGTGGAGCTTGATTTGACTGGCTGAGGGACGATCCTGGCAATATTCAACTCTGAGGGTGTGATCATCGTATTCACCAACTACGCGATAGTTACTGTCAATTCATCGCACTTCAACATGAGCATACATAAACAGCTGACACATGGAATTACTTTTCATTTTGAGAGAAACCCAAGTTCCTCGGCTACTTTGTTTCGCTGTTTCACGTCATGGACGGAACCTGCTGCACGTTTAGTATGGAATAACCTGATGCAATCCTAATACGTTATCTCCATAGTAATACTGTACCGAATTACTTTGAAATGCACAAATGACGCTGCATCATGGCAGAACTGCTGGATGTACTATTCTCGTCGTGTGTAGATTGTGAGGTACACCGTTACTTCCGAGGTCAACAATAAGACGATGCTTAGCGATTACGACTGTCAGGAAGGATGTGTAGACTGATCGATCTGGTTGCCGGTAAACCTGTCAAACAAACGCATCGTACGCGAAACAAGATGCGAATTATGGGAAAATTTGGGCTCCAAATTGTTCCATGGCTGCAATGGAAAACTCCCTAGATGAGAAAATCCGGGTTTATTAAACGGATCAGGGAATGTCCCATCAAAAACACAGTTGGTAAATTTAGATATTCTTCCTCGCAGTCAACTTTCAGCCACACAAGCTCCCACAGGTCTAGAAAAGTACCGAACGGCCACTTCGACTTTCTGGGTCTCATCAGTGGGGCGCATTCGTCGGACCGCTGCCGGATTCCGTCCCCATGACTTTCGGATGCCAGAAATTTGTGACGCCAGGGTAGGTAAAGCAACCAACATAGGCTAGTTTGCATGCGTTGGTATGAATAGGAAATCTGTAGAAACAGCTGCAGTTGCGGCAACAATGATCCGGATTAAATACGTCAGTGTAAAATTTAGCAGCGAATACAAGAAATGATGGTGATCCGAAGGAAGCTAAGCAAACTGTTTTATCTGCAGATAAAGGGTAGAAAATTTGCAATATCGAAGAGTGCAAAATCGATGCAACCGCAAAGCAGATTATGAATTCGTGTACTATACTCATGGCTGCTATGAAGACTTTCCATCAAAGTTCAAAACTTCTGTTACTACCAACTTTTTACGCTATGGAATTGTAGAATGGGTAGTTGCATGGGGTCTTGATGCAACAAGAAGTTTTGCAGATTTCTTTAATATTGGACAACAGACCGTGTATTTTAACTGCGACGTCACTGGTTTAAGCGAGTATCATGCACGAATAGCAAGTTCGTTACATTCGCTGTATTGGGATTCTGCGGAGTGGTGTCATCGGCTGCTGGAACGCAAGCTGATGTTGATAAGTAACTTGTCAGAAGCATCTGTAAGCCTAGTATTACCGGGGAATGTCAAAATCAAAAAGGACCCTCGTATTTCCATTCTGACATGTGCTTTTTCTAAGAAAGTGGGTTTTTCTTACACACTGATCAATTCAGCGGAGTAAGAAACTTGCGCACTTGAGGCATACGGAACAACGTTCACTTTCATGGGGACTGTTAAGAAGTCATACCACCGATCCTCCGTTCAAATTGCCCTGGTTTGAGTTTTAAACTAATCAATGTGTAAAGAAAGTTTTTACATTACACGCAGCTTCATCTGCAATTTGAATCGCTCCTTACAAAATATGGATTTCGTTACGAAGTTCACCACCAACTCCGAATCAAAAAGCAGCGCTGCAGTAAATATTCTTATTTGCATACATCTGCGGGATTCTCTCGTACCACTTGGCTATTCAGGACTGAATAGCCGCACAGAAGATGTTGCCTAGTTTGGTAACGTAACGTGTGCGAGAGAAATGCCCAGCTCGGAGAACAGGACAATCCTCTCATCCATACCCTTAGATACAGTTACTGACGTTTATGTTATATTACTTTCATTAGTGAAACCGAAGAGTTGTTGCGGTTCTGTGGTGAGCCGCACGAAAGTTGGGATTATGCGATGGTCATCAGCAGCTTAAAAGTTCAGGTTCGCGGAGTGCCAGTACAATGTATCTGCCAGTCGAAAAAATCTTCAAGTACTTCAAGTAACCGAATATGAAGAGCTGTATAACACACCTATGAGATGCTTTGCTCACTGCAGCTTCTCCTGATACATTTGATAGCTGTTTAGGATAGCCTTTCATCTAAGACCCGTACGAACAACGAATATTTACGTGTTCCTAAGTGCTAATGGCTGAATTTTATTCATACAGGAATTGTTGCTAGTATCATTTTGAGAGAGTAGGATGGTATACTATCCTACTGGAACGTCTGCCACATTGCTGTACTAAGATAACAATCCATGGCCTACTGAACGATGTTACTATCTGCGCAATGATTCAACAAAGGTAGAATAGATTGTGTTTGATACATCAATGGATATCATTTTAGGCGATGAAGTACCACCGACATGAATTTGTAATGAATCACCGGTGAGTAACTCAGCGATGCACGTTTTTCCATCTTTTCTTACATTGTTTACTATCTATAGTCATCACTTGTGCAAGCGTTATTTGATGTTATTTCTAAACCGAAAGCAGGGATGATTTATATTCGCTTAGCGTCTGTTTAAGAATGAGAATAATGTTTATATTAAACTCTAACATTGAAATCCCGCTATATCCAGCACGATGTTTCAGTGACCTATTGATCTCTCGTTAAAGCCTTCAAATCCTGACTTAATTTACTTGAAAAATCTTCATTGTTTCTCTATGTCATTAGGTAGGTATTGATTAGTAATAGACATAAAAGGAAAGATATTCAATTTTTGTGCACATTTTTGTGCTTATTTTTAAGATAGTACTTAAGCACCGAAAGGAACGTAGGTCATCAGCACTGTCATAATAGAGGTACATTATTGAAATTGATATAACTGCAAGCAGTTCTTTTGGTCGTTGCAGCGCAAAAAAACATCACTTGAAGAATCTTTTGAATGTGACCTGGATTGGATTGCTCAAACAATACACATTTCCCATATTTCCCTTTCTGCAGCAAATGTTGGCCAGAGAGCGCCCGGCTTCGGTGTCTAGACGTCTTTAGGCAGACAATACTCGTTTGTCCTACGTCCCTCTATTTTATTTGGAGATCATATCGTATTAACTGAAGGACGGCTACTATTTCACTGGTTTGCTTCCAATAGCGACAACTCCCATTGTCGTCTTATGGAAACTCAAGCAATGAGATATCATGTTTCACTTCCATATACATTACACATGTGTTGACCTACGCCATTTGCATCCTTGCAAGAAAGAGTCTGTGCCGCCATGTTTTTGCATTCCTATCATAGTTATATATTGAGCGCAGCATAGCTGATTGTCCACTCCCGCCCATGGCTAGCTTTTAAGCTTGACCATCTTAGGTTCACTACGTTGGCCATTGTTCTAATCCCCTGTTTACGCCTCACAGTAATGGATCCACTTCCATGGTAATTGAACAACAGGTGAACACACTCGTTTTCTATCTACTTAAAGAACATAATTCCTCGATAAGTAAAATGGTAACCAAAATCATCTCTCTTTCCCTGCTTGTCCACTTAAAGTTTAGTAATATGATTCCTATTGGGACTGACAGCTCCACAACAAAAATCTTGTTCACCTTCAGATACTCAAATAGTTTCACAGATAGGAAATAATTAGCAGTTACTACAACATAACCGCCTCCTTTCAGAGTTTGTGTGCGTCTGTCTACAACATTTTCCCCCAATCCAAATCCGTCTTTACCATTAGGAGTGTCCTGTGATTTGCCTTGATAGACATCAAAAACATAAACATAACCACTCATATCGGCTCCACATCATTACTAACATCAACTAAAGATTTCAATGAACACTCATCAAGAAATGTGTATATGCAATACTAAAAGTGAGAACATTAATTAATATTAAATAAATTACTTCCTGTAACCAGAATAAATTGTTCAAATCTCCAAATTTTGCGCCCCACCTCATCGTTATGCCCAGTAAATGCTTTAGCTTAAGATTACGCTTGAGATTTGGCGGTACTTTCTGGTATCAACGTATATATTAGATCAATATAAGGTGGAATGGGGTTAAAATTGGGGAATAAATATACCAAACCGCGGCATATCCAATACAAAACGAATAAAAATTAGTAGGAATATAGAGCTGCAACAAAACCAACCAAATTTTAACAAGTAGAGAAACTACTCACAGTTATTTGAAAGCAATTTCCGACTACCCTCGACATGAACCACAAAGGTCAGCTCCACACAATGTAGAGCAATGTGTCCGAGTTCTGGCCCTTATCTCATTGTTGACAGAAGGCTATTGTACGTATCTTCGCGAGTACCGGCAGGAATAACGCGTGCATTCAACCAGTATTACCATCTAAACAATGTGGTACTTATAAGTACCGCCAAGACACAAAGGGTTAAGAGTCCAAGAAATATCACAGGTGAGCAATCCCTCCAGTACCGTACTACGCAAGCGGTGACAAACCGTACGATTACCTAAGGTGACACGGATGAAAACCTAAGTAGGGAGGTATTTGAAGTTGGTCTCCTAACTTTAGTGGGTGTTTCGTCCACTTGATGGACCAGGTGAATAACCAGTTTAGTCTAACTCCTAGATATTTTGCAAATATACAGGAGTTCAGAAAAACTCTGACAACACTTAAATGAGGGGTGTGTGACCAGTTGCTGATAACGATTTTCCTTTAGGTGAAGAATGAATTAACCACCTGTTTACTCCGGCGCAAGTCTTTGTGCAGTGACATTCATAACATTAGCTCACCAAGGCACCTTTTGACTTTCTAGCAGACACATACCCCATGGGTCCCACCAGCTTACATCAGTGCCAATATTTGAAAGACATGCCATGATAACTACTATCCATCCAAGGTCTGCAGGACACTCTTCGTAACACTGTACAACAGTCTGCAGAGGGATAACTCCTTGAATTCGCATGACAAGTGGTGTGTACCAAAATTGTGCTGTGGATTTTTTACTCAACTTTAGATCGAAAAAGGGTTACAGCTACTTTATCCCCTCAGGCTCTTCTGAAGTAGAGTGCTTCTCCACATTAGAATGGTAAACCTGTAGAATGTGAATGAGGTGACTCTTTCGAGTCGAACTCTGCATCTATACAACTTTTCGGGAAAACTCGAGTCTCCAGATTGCATGCGATGGCGTGTGCTTATAATCTTCGAAGTGGAGATCACAATCAAATGACTGCACTGCCTCATCTTCAGTTTAGCTATCACCAACCCGTGAAAAGAATAGATCAATCCTTAGTGGTTCCGCAACTTATAATGATCACTTAATTATGGTCACTTCATGTATTGGCGTTGATCATATGGAATTGCATAGACTCAAACATCAATGTAGTCAATAGGGCAACAGCATGTCCTATAGACTCAAGGTTCCTGAATGGTTTGCAAACAACCAGTTCGTGTAGGTGGTGGGAGCGATTTCGATTTCAACACAAAATTTCCTCAGGTCAAGTGAACCAGTTAAGTGATTGGTCTAACGTTTATAGGGATGATAATCGCGACGACCGAGATGAACGTAGAGGGAGTTATTTCAAGCGGCATGTAAAGGAGGAAAATATCACGGGTGGTTCGCGATACCATTTGATCACACTTAGACCCTTTCCAATGACACAGCATTGGCGGTTTGATGTTCGCTGACTGCGACAGATCCTTTCGACCAACGCTCCTCAGACTGGCCGGATGATGACAGCCCTCACATACATTTGATAAGTCCATCACGGCTACTCTGGTTATGTAGCCGTTAGCACGGCGAGTTTCACTACATCATCAATGAGAGTTTTAGAAGTTGATCGTAACGCACTCCTAATCATCGCAATGTTATTAAAGTAATGCGCTCAGTTTGATTTTCTGGTGAGTCCACCAACACTTTCCTTTTACTTGAGACCACTATCTTTCCCGAACAATCCACCCTTCCATCCTATGGGTCAAGACATGCTTTAGCAATTTCACCCATGACAAACTATTATGTCCACTATCACCAGGGCTCTCTGCAGAATCTTTTGTGGAAACTAGTTTCTCTCTCTGCCGTGATGAGCGCCTGTAGTGTTCTATTAACCATTTGAGCAATTTTCTTGTGTGTTGACATATATGCGAGTATTCACAGTCCTTGTAGCTAATATTGGAGACCTAGTTATTTGTCATATCTCTGGTGAATGAGTCATCTAAATGCCCCATTGGTGTCCATCAGTATCCACTGGTTCATTGCTTCATTCCAGTGTACGTCCTACCGACGTCCGCCCTACATAGTGTCTGCACTCTCTGAAAACTTGATGAGGCGAATGCAGCACGCATTGCTCTGTGTGAGCTAAACTTATGTGAAGGGCCCAGCAACATCCAACGGTTTACAAAACATCATTACTTATCGATTGCTCCTCGCTTATGAACTAAGCAGTAAAAGATGCTGGGACACAGCAAGCCTCTATTCCCACTGTGAAGTTTATCGCCTCATTAAGGCAAAGCTGCTTTCCCTCCTTGCTTCATGAACACCATTGTCTTCGACGTAGTGTTGCCGATTTTTCGGCGCACCAGTGTAGCTAGGCAGCGTCCTCCTCCTAAATCCTCCCATGAACGAATTTGCAGAATAATGATATCGGCTATGCAAGGGTGTAACCCTGTTCTTGAGCGTTGAACCTAGATTAAAAGTGCAATAAAATATGATATCACAAACGGTTATCTTGTAACACATTTTACAAAACGTAAGTTCCCTCTTCTCTTTTAGATTATTTTCCTGTTATACGGCATATTGCTTGCTGCGGTACACGTTGGCCAAATACGAACCAAAATTTAAACTCACCGTAATTTCATCTGACTCCACGGTAAAAGTTACCACCATTTGCTTAAATGCTACTAGGATATTTGTGGCTACAACTTGCGGTGAAATACCTTGGTTTATTCATCTGTATAATCCCACTTGAAATGACACTCGTTGACCTGTCACAATAG
>CALYDF020007785.1:0-12228 GCA_944474145.2 Dicrocoelium dendriticum | reverse complement strand
TAATCATAACCGACAGAACTTTAACCGCTGCGCTCACCAAGTGAAATAAGCAAGTATACAAAAAATCAAGTTTATAGCTCATATGAGAGCGACGTCCCCATCTTGTCGACCAAGGAAGCGATCACATCTGAATATTGAGCTGTTGTGTAGATGTACTTCACTATCCGTGATGTCCTGAGACAACCACGTTTCAGTGAATGCGAGCATGTCGGGATGATACTCGTATACAAGCAGACCTAACTCGTATACCTTATTACTCAGACTGCGTACACTGCTGAGCACAATCTGAAAGTATTCGTAATGTCTGATACTCGGTTGTGCGCTACCAGAACGGGAACTGGTAGGGCGAAAATGGACCGCCGGCTGACCACTTGAAAGTCCACCAACCGGCTGGCTTGCCGAACTACCTCCTCGTGGTGCCACCTGGGTGGTTCGGGTGTACCCCGTTCCAGCGAAGTGTTCGGCGACAATGTTCCACCTCGGTGGAACATAATATTCCAGAAGGTGTGCTGACTTCATGGGGAGTATTGGGCCACTGTTTGGTAATCTTCCAAAAAAGATGCATGAACTGAACATTCAGTCAATGCCTCCCAATGGGCGTGATTCCCTAAATTCGCCCCGCTGCTTTGCGGGTAGGTTATTTTAGCCAAAGGCTCGGGGTGGAGTCCCCTAAGTCAACTCCCTACTTCGGCTTGGGAAACCGGGTAGTATCACGCCCTCTCACAAAACCATGGACTGTATTACAACTTGCTCATCAGCTGCTGTTTCTGCTAGTCACTTTCACGCTACTTCATCACACGCCAATTGTTTGTTTGCTAACAATCCTCACTTTCCGTTACCCGATTCATGTGTACAACAATCTGGCTGCGATTCCGGTTGCGCCGCAGATCAAGGAGTTCAACCTATGGCTCTCCTTCGTCCCCGATCCTCGTTCCGTCTGGCGTGCTTCGACGTTCGGACACTCATGCAGATTGGACAGCAAGTCGGTCTAGCGCGCACCCTAGATTCCCTAGACGATTTCTGCTGCCTTTCAGAAACCCGGTTGGAAGATCCCAGCACTGTGTTTACATTGACATCCCCATTGACCACGAAGCCAGATATCACCTGCGTCTTTCTGGAGATCCAGAAGCAGCCTCAGCGGGTCTGGCTGGTGTAGGTATAGCACTAAGTGACAAGGCTGAGGCGGGACTACTGGACTGGTTCCCTATTAACAGCTGACTATGTGCAGTTCGGCTTCGCGGTTCATGTAGAATCAACAGGCATCGCGAAAAGAGACAAAACTTGTTTGTGATCTCCGTGCACGCTCCAACTGACTGCAGTGTCGACTCGGTCAAGGACGAATTCTACCGGGATCTACAACAGCTCTTGACTAGTGCTAAAAAGTCGGATGTCGTTGTCCTTGCTGGGGATTTTAATGCACGGGTTGGCCGCCTGTTACCATACGAACGCAACCTTGGTGGTCATCACTCGCTCGAGCATAACCGCTCTGATAACGGAGAGAGACTTCTCACATTGTGCGAGGACAACCGTCTGTTTCTCTCGAGCACTAGCTTCAGGCGTACGAAGAAGCGTGTCTTACAGATGGAGACCGCTGCCCTCTCTGGCAACACTCGCAGGCTTTTCCAACTCATTCGGTCCACTGGCCTCAGAAAGCCTGGGGTCAGTGAGGTCATTTGTGAGGTGGATGAATCTCCGATCACAAACCAACAGAGGCGTATGGACCGCTGGGCCGAGCAGTTTCACTCGCAGTTCAACTTGCCTCCACCATCCATCAGTACATGCAGTATACGTTGTCGTCCACCCTGGCTCGTCCCACTGAATCCACCCAGCGAAGCGAAAGTCTGCCTCGAGATTCGACTCTTGAAGCGCTTCAAGACTGCCGGCTTAGACAGACTTCCTCCGGAACTATTCAAGTACGGCGGTGTGGCGATCATTAACCAGCTGACCACGCTGTTCGCAAAAATTTGGCATGAAGAGAAAGTGCCTTCCTCTTGGGGCGAATCAGTTATTGTCCCGATTTTCAAGAAAGGCGCTCGCACTTCATGCACAAATCATCGCGGGATTAGTCTTATTTCGGTTGCCTCTAAGTTATTGGCATCCATTCTGCTTCGCAGGCTACCCCCAGTACGTGAATCATACTACCGTGAAGAACAAGCTGGTTTGCGTCCTGGCCGCGGATGCGTGGATCAAATCTTCACGCTCCGCCAACTCATTGAACAACGCCACATTTATCACAGGCTCACTATCCTTGCATTCCTAGACATACGTACCGCTTTTGACTCCGTTGATCGACCTGCTTTATGGCGCTGCTTACTAAAGAACGGGGTGCCAGAGAAATATACCGCCATCTTACGAGCACTTTACCTTCATACATCCGGCAATTCGCTGTCAATAGCGGTGTGCGACAGGGCTGCTCTATGTCCCCATTCCTCTTCAACTTCGCAATCGAAGACGTTCTGTCGAATGCTCTAAACGTTTTCCAACATTTTGGCCTAGAGCTTCTACTGGGTGAGCGCGCGACCGACTTAGATTACGCTGATGATATCGCCTTACTTGGTGACGATCCTCAGGGTATGCAACTCATTCTGGATCGTTTGGCGGTTGAAGCATCTAAGTATGGCATGAGCTTCGCCCCATCGAAGTGTAAAGTACTGCTCAAGGATTGGCTTTCACCTGCTCCTGTGCTCACTCTCGAGGGTGCACAACTTGAACAGGTAGGGAGTTTCGTTTACCTTTGGAGCTGTGTTTCTGCTGACGGCACTATCGGCAAAGAAGTTTCTCTTCGTATCGCTAAAGCTCGATCAGCATTTGTCAATCGAAGGACCTTGTGGCGTCGTCACGACGTCTCATTCTCACTAAAGGGCCGCGTTTACAGCGCATCAGTTCGCTCAGTGTTGTTGTATGGGTGCCAGTCCTGGCCGATTCGCGTGGAAGACATGTGTCGTCTTTCTGCCTTCGATAACGATTCCTTAAGAAGGATCGCTCGTGTTTGGTGGCAATATCGAGTTAATAGTAATGACGTTCGACGTGGCATCTTAGGGAATGCGAGATGGCTTGGTCACGTCCTACGCATGGCACCTGAATGTCTACCGCGTCGCGCACTATTCGCTCGTCAAGGACCTGGCTGGAGACGACCGCGTGTTGGTCAGCCTTCCACTTGGCGGCAGCACATGAAATCGCTGACGTCGTGTCTAGCCGATGTTGGATCCGTATGTCTTCCAGGATAGGGACCCAAAGATGAGGAGTGCCAATGGCTTAGAACGCTTGAAGATATGGCCCGCAAGCAGAATCAGTGGAAGAATTGTGTGCAATATTGTATTGATTCACATTTTTAATACTACAAACATTAAATGACAAAAAAAGATCAAAAGCGGCGTGTGAAAAACAAACTAAAAATGTTTTGTTCTACTTTTTGTCAAAACATTCCATTCTACCTGCGGCATATTAGTTGAAGTGTGTTGCTCACCTTCAACTAGCATGTCACGATGATTATGACGCGATGAATCGTGCTTATCTGATCTCCATGGTTTTATGTTGGCTCTGTGTCTAGTTGATGGACTGTTGAGATTACATACTTACATACATACCACCAACCGCAGACCTTGTTCACCGGCAGCTCGCCTGTTTTTGTGGTCCTATCTGGCAACGGAAGGTCCGGCTGAACACTAATGTTCGTACTCCAGTTTAAAAGCAAATCGCAAGTACGCATAGTGTTCCTAAGGAACAAAGAAAACCACACGAATTCGTCGCGGTCGAGGGTTTGATGTGTTAACTGGGACGTTCCTCAGTCTAATCAGCTTCATGACAGTAACGCCTGGAAAAGCAGGCGGAAGAAGCCTCGTTACGCAATTTAAACCACCAAAGGTCGGTCAGTATGTGCTCAGCAGGAAGGAAATTAGTAGATAGTACCGCGTTACAGAATATAATGCTACTAACCATGAAAGAAATACCATGACGGGGTGTTTACCCCACGAGTTTTTGATAAAACATGTAGACCAGGTGGCTTTACCATTGGGGAAGAGACTGTCGTTATCCCCTCAAGAGGTTGAAGCAACCGTGACGTATGCTTTTCACTCCATTATCGGCGTTCTATTTTCGCTCGGGGCTTCGAGCCTACTCGAAGGCTTACAGGCAGCTTTAGTCCGTTTTTTACTTTTTGCTAATGGGAGCAGGGGCTGGTAACCTTGTGTCGCATTGAGCAGCGCCAAACAAACCGTTAAAACGCGCCTCATCGGTGGCAGTCAAGAGGTACAGCACTTTCGGCTAACAAGTAGTGCGTGTGGGAAGTTCCGCTTCTGCACAACCGTCAGGCGGCTTAACGAGTGATGATATTTGGTTTGTCTCCGGTGCCGAAACAACTAAGGCTCCTGGTTTATCAGAAGACTTACGGATTCTCCTGGCTCTCGCTTCAGTCTAATGGGCTCATGAACTCGCAATTCAGCGTTGTTCATGGGAGAGTTAAATACGCTGTCTGAAAAAGCTTAAGTTGTGTGGACCGCAGCCATCAGGGCGGAGGACACGATGGCTGGTGTTGCAAATTGACAACTGCGTTGTTGGAAAACGAAAGCGTAATCGTGTTCATGTCAACCTTGCGGTGAAGAGGATGAATGCCCCACACTTCGCGGCCGGGCATCACTTCATCACATGTATGAAAGTCCCGGAGGTCTTGCCGGCGTTTACAGGAAGTGACAACTGAAAAGCAAGCTGTCGCTGGTGGCCAGCGCTGCGTACTGCTCGGTACTCAAGTCTGTACAAAGCTGGTGAAACCAGCGGTTGCGGACATCACACTGCGTGCAGCCGGAATCGTCAGTTACTGACATTTTGCAAGTTGAACTGCCACAAACTGCGATAGCCACAGAATCTAAGCCTCCAGGAATAACAACAGCCTCGATATATTGAGAGACCGGCAGAATGGATAAGTGATCGAACAAAAGAGACGTATGCAAGAGCAAACAATTGCCCGCAGATCAGACGGCAAAAACAGTAACCTAGTTGGAAGAGTATAACACGGATTGACAAAACGCAGAACTACCAAGTATGAAAGCCAAAGGCTGACAGCGAGAAGGCTTAATCCAATAGTACTAGTCGATCCAAGTTGCCTTGGATCAGAGAAGAGTTTGACAAAAGTCAAATTTGGTTTCAGTGTTTATCCACTGTTTTCCACTATATTTCAGCTAAAATAATTCGATTAGTATGGCACGCCGAAATTCGAGTTACTGTGTCAAGGTCATGTGTGGTTACCACTGCACCGCCTGCAACTCCATCCACATTCATAAATATAGTGCGAAAACAAAGGAATAAGACTTGGAGGTATGTTGACGGGTAGTTAACGTACATATTTACATTGACACACCAGTTTTAACAAGCAGAAGCCGACTGAATTAGTAAATGCGTGTACTTACGTAGGTAGTTGAGCTTGCTCTAACGATCTGACTAGAAAAAAGACAACCGTGCGCATTTGGTGAGCTGTTATTAATTTCAGACCTCATATGGAAACGGTAGGATATCAGATTGTTGGTCAACAGAATGGCTTACAGTGATGTGCCGCGACCAACCAGCGTTGTAAACATAGATATGCTTCCTATTTGTGACTGTCGACGTTGGCAGGTGACGGACTGTATACAGCGTCTACCCTGTTATTTAAAGGTCACCTGGCAGAATGTGCATACACCAGCGACGTCGTAGCATTCTTAGTAAGCGCGCGACTGATGGTAGTCACGTGGCAACGAGGCGTTGGCAAAAAGTGCGAATTGCTACTGATATACCACTTCCTTTTTTATCAATGACTTCGAATATATGTGCATTTCTAGTAGGAGCACCGTTGGACCGTAAGAGACGTTAATGTATCACTTTTAATCGTTTCATGAGTCAACACCATGTAGTCAAGTCACGTATTGGCGTATACCAAGTGAGTAAACGACCCCATTATGCAATTATCATAAAATGGAGAAGTTGACAGTAAATATTTATTATGATTGTTGCTAGTACTAACAGTGTTGTCATGTGTCCATTACAAACCAGGTCCGTGCACACAAAAACGATATTTCTACGCTTATGTCAAGAGGCGAAGCAACATGAACTCGCGCATCCCAGTGTTGTTTGGCCCTGACGGCAATGCTGTTGTCACGGATCACGAAAAAGCTTGTTCGCACGGAGAACAGCATGCTGGGGTTTATGTTCGAGAGTCACAGCCGCTGCATATCAGTCCCCAAGCAAAAGTTCCTGAGGGCTCCCACTTGGAGGAGGTTTCTATAACGGAGGCTCAAGTGTTCCGGCTTTTGAGGCAATTAAATCCCAATAAAGCTGCCGGTGGGGATGCCTTTCATCCCAAACTGTTGTACGAGTTAACTGATGAACTTTGCCGTCCGATTACGCAACCTTTTGTGAAGTCTCTACGAGGCTGCTCTCTATACAAGGACTGAAAGGAGGCTATTGTTTGTCCAATTTTTAAGAAAGGTGATTAGCACCTCCCTGATAATTATAGACCGGTCAGTTTAACGAGCGTGCTGGTCAAGTTATTTGAAAAGCTTGTGAGGGACGCTCTCGAAGGACACTTGAAGGCGTTTGAGTTGCTTAATCCTTCTCAGCACAGCTTTCGTAAGGGGCATTCTTGCCTTACTAACTTGTTAACCGCTCGTGAACACTGGGCCGAAGCCGTTGACTGCGGGAAGGCAGTGGACTGCTGTTTATTGACTTTTCCAAAGCTTTTGACACCGTTCCACATTCGCGCCTTTTGTACAAGCTGAATTCCTGTGGTATTTCTGGACCAGTCTTACGATGGATTTCAGCCTTCCCAATCGGAAGGGAAATGTGTGTGCGGGTGGGTTCAAGCCTGTCTTTCCGCCAATGTGTCCTCAGTGGCGTTCCGCAAGGTTCGGTTCTTGGCCTCCTTCTCTTCACTTTATACGTTAATGACCTACCTGATGAATTGGGTGTGCCATCCCTAATGTTTGCGGATGACTTGAAACTGGTTCATGATTGGTCCCCTGACCCTACAGGGGGCTCTGACTTTGGGACTGGTCAATTTTGTGGTAGTTGCCCGTTAATTTGGCGAAATGTTCCATTTTACGTGTTGGTCTGAATGACCCGTCGACGAGTTATTTGCTTGGCGGCAAAGAGGTACCGCGAGTTCAACTCCAATCTGACCTCGGTATTTTGCTGTCATCCGACTTTAAGTCCAGTGAACACTGGACGGCAGCTGCTCGCAAAGGTTTCAACATGTTGTGGATGATCCGCAAGTCATTCGGGATCATGACCACCGACATGTTCGTTAGACTATTTTCGGCTTTTGTAATACCGCACTTAGAATACTGCGTTCAGGCTTGTCCTCCATGCCTGGTTCGTGATAAGATGGCAGTTGAACGAGTCCTGCGGTCCGGGACGAAAATGGTGCACGAATTAAAAAACCTAACGTACATGGAGAGACTACGTAAGTTGGATAGGTTTTCCATGTATAACAGGCGGCATCGGGGCGACTTGGTCATCACGTATCGTATACTGATGGGTCAGATTAGTCCTGATTTGACTGGACTGTTTCGCCCAACTCGAGTGCCAATTCTTCGTGGCCACCCATTAAAGTTGCACAAACCCCGGTCTGACCGGGTTTGGGCAACTTTTCGGTTATCATGTAGGGTCATAGCTTATTGGAACGCATTGCCTGCAGATGTCGTGATGGCACCGACGGTGAAAGAGTTCGAGCATCGACTTGACGTTCTCGGTCTGCAGTTTGAAGCCTTCGCCTTCATGCCTTAAACTTCTCTTCGTCTACTACGGCCTACGCTGCTTTAACTCATTTTAACATCTTAATATTGCCTACGATATTCCATAGGCCTGTCTTCTGTTCTCTTTTATTCTTCACGTGGCCAGCACAGCGGGGACTGCTAGTGCAGGGCACGTGGGCATTGCTTAGTTGACTATGTGAATCGTGGGTGTTGATTTGGCTCTCCTTCGGCTCATCAAGGCCCTGGTTCCCCTGTTGGATCAACGAGGTTTTCCAAGGTGGAACATTCGCGGGATTTTCCTACTGTTCCGGTCCCACTTGAACTTGAACTAAGTCAATCTCGAAACATATCGCAAATATATCAACTTCTCGACAGCGTGAACAGCTCCAGTCTTTAACGGCCAAGGTATTGCTAGTCGAAAAGAACGGTATTGCATAATCGTAAAAGGAACCGTTCTCTGAAACCTTAAAAGAATAATTCGTCAACGTTTCCTCTGGGCCATATTCGAATGTTCATTGTAGGAATCTGCAAGAAGTCCATGGTTGTGACAAATAATTTTGGACAAAAGGGCATAGCGACCACAGTCATAGTCCAATTGGTTGGGCAGTGCGCGATTGGTGTAGGACGTATCGCTTGTGTCCAGAGCCATGGTTCAAATTTGCGTAGGTGCATGTGATCTTGCAGCATTCTTAGCCCGCGTGTGACTAGCAGTGATCGTGTGACAGCGTACTGCAATGTCAGTTCAGCACAAAAAACGGAAAGGGAGACGGTTTTAACGTATGAAAAACATCAGTAGTACGCCCGTACGCTGTACCGACGCTTTACCGTCACGCAACCAACACCATCCGGGCGCGGGCAGATACTGCGAGTCATCCAGCCTGTTAAGCAGACGCGAAGCCGCGACTTACGGATTACAAGGGAGGGGTGTGACGCTTCCGACCAATGGCCAGGTGCAGCGGATGAGCTATAAGACTGTAGAATAGAAACACAAACGCAAGGTAGAAGGACCCGGAGAAGCCTTTGGGCATAAGTTCGGAAAAATAACTCAAAGAACGCTTACGGTTTAAATGAGGTAGGTAACAAACTCACCGTTAGGCTTGCATCTGAACCTATGCTGATAAAAGTGATACACAAGAAAAGATAGAAAGAACATAGTTAGGCCGAAAAATATCTTCTTCACTCTAAGAGAATGGGTCATCTGAGGATACGGATTGAAATAGATGGGCAAACCCTGAAGCCAAGAAGCTTCCTGAATCGGAGTATTTCGTGAATTGTTATGGTCACAAGCATGTATAGAGAAGACGCAGACAGGAATACTACGAACAGGCGCTCGTGTATGGCTAAAAGAGTGAAAGGGGCAATTCCACTTACGGAAATTCTCACCATTTGACACGTAGGCAACACCCACGAATGTCGCCAAATCAATCATATTTAGGACAAAAGAAGCGTTAAGTACAAAATTAAACAGGTTGGGATAAGGCATATGGTCCACAAAAAGCTTGTGGTACCGGAGATAGATCACGGCCATAAGAACGCGCGGAGTACTATGGAGTCCGATAGCGAATCTCCAAAAGTACAGCTGAGGAGCAATGCCGGTGACGGCGCTGATTGATGGAATGAAATTACTGACCTCGAAAAATTACCAGTTAAAATAAATTAGGAATATACCCCGCAAATGGCCTCAGTCACTTCGTCGAAAGATACATAGAAAGACGACAAGGTACACAAAATAAGCCCCGTAAAGGGAAGACTCGTAACAACTATTACGATGCTTCTGAATCGAAGGATCATTGTATAAGGGCACTCAGCCCGATCAACTAACGCAAAGCACATCATAGAGGAAGCGCCGCACTCACATAATCTCCAAGTTCAAGTTCAAGTTCAAGCGGGACTGGAACGATAGGATAGATCCCGTGAGTGTTCCTTCTTCGGCGGGTCGTTGAACCAGGAGTTCGCGAACTTTGAAATACTGATGGACCTAAAACAAAGACCGCATCACACCCTGTCCAACCAATTAATGCCCACGTATCCTGCCCTAGCAGTCCCTGCTGGGTCGGTTACGTGAAGTAAGAAAGAGAAAAAAGTAAACGCAGGAGGCAAAAGAGAAAGTGGTAAGAGCTAAGCAAGTGGAATACCAAGATATTTGAGTCAATAAAAAAAGAACTGAAAAATGAAGGTGAGTCAGCTAGGAAAAAGGAAAGGTTTGCTGTTGCCACCCAAGAGCATCGAGCTGGCGCGCAAAACCCTTAACCGTAGGTTCCCTAACCACGTGATCTGGAAGAGAATTCCAGCGATCTATAACTCGGCGCGATAGACGAGTTTCCGTCCTAATCCTATCAGACCGTGGTTTATGCAGTTTCAGTGGGTGACCGCGGAGACTAGGTAACGTAGCGGGACTAAAAAGCCCTGACAAGTCCGGGCCAATCTTACCCGTCAAAATACGATAAGTGAGAATCAGGTCCCCTCTTATCCTTCGGTAGTGCATGGAGTACATACCCAAACTGAGCAAGCGTTCAGGATACGTCTGTCCCCGTAGACCCTGCACTAACCGAGTGCCCACTCGTAACACCCTCTCCAAGTCCATTTTGTCTCGGTTAAGACATGGTGGACAAGCCTGAATACAATATTCCAGGTGGGGTCGGACGAATGCCGAAAATAGCTTCACAAACAACTTGGCCGTTAAGATACCGAAAGAGCGGCGGATAAACCACATCATACGAAACCCTCGACAAGCAGCCTTCTTCCAGTTGTCTCCAGAATGAAGTGCTGATGCGTGTACGACTCCTAAATCAACCTGCTGAGTGACAACAGGGTGCTCACCACCGCCGACAACATATCGGGTGGGAGGATTTGCAGCTCCGATTCGGAGAACAGAGCACTTGGCCCTATTTATGGGCATCAACCATAAGATAGACCATTCCCAGAGTCTATCCAAGGCACGCTGAATTGCCTCAGGACCCCCCGGGATATCCACAATATTCCAGAGCTTAAGGTCGTCAGCAAACATTAATGATGACACCCCTAGCTCTCCCGGCAAGTCATTTACATAGATCGCGAACAACAATGGCCCCAATACCGAGCCCTGCGGAACGCCACTAAGGACAGCTTGCCTGAGCGAAAGGCTACGCCCCACCCGTACGCACTGTTCCCTCCCCTCAAGGAAGGCAGACACCCATTGAAGGGCGCGACCAGATATCCCGTAAGATCTCAACTTTAGTGAGAGCCGAAGATGTGGAACAGTGTCAAAAGCTTTCGAAAAATCTACGAATAGCACGTCTACAGCGTGGCCACTGTCTACCGCTTCGGCCCAGCTTTCACGAGCTACAAATTAGTCTGACATGAAAATCCTTTGCGGAATCCATGTTGTGCAACACTGAGAAGGTTGAATCGATTCAGGTGGTTCTCCACTGAATCCCTTATCAGCTTCTCGAACAACTTGACTACTACGCTTGTCAAACTGACAGGCCGGTAGTTCGCGGGTAGAGCGCTGTCACCGCCCTTAAAAATCGGACAGATGATTGCCTCCTTCCATTCCGAAGGTAGGCTGCAGCTGTCCAGCGATATTAAAAATACGCACGTGAGCGGACCACTCAGCTCAGTGGCCAGTTCATGCAACAGCTTCGGATGAATTGAATCAGGACCGGAAGCTTTAGAGGGATTAATGCCTTGCAGTAGCTCGAAGACCTGAGTCTCCGTTATGCTAAATTCAGCTAAGCAAGAATCCTCTGGAACTCTTGAAACCAATTCAACCTGCGGTAAAGAGGTCTCCCGAGCAAAGACCGCAGTATACTGATCACTCAGTATACAAGCCTTGTCATAGTCAGTTTGCGCAGGGGTCCCGTCTGCTCGCAATAAAGCTGGTATAGACAATTTTGCCCCGCTGCGTCTTTTAACGTAAGCAAAAAACTTCTTGGGATTAGCTGCGGCCGAGTCCGCTAAACCCTGCTCGTATTGGAGACGAGCAGTTCTGAGATGTTGCTTACATTTATTTCTATTCTCTCGATAACTATCATGGGTACTGGCTGATGGAGCTGCTTGGTAGGTACGCCAGCATCTAGACCGTTTCTTGAGTAAGTACTTGCCTGTGGTATCTATCCATGGAGGCTGTGCTCTTAACCCTCTTTTCCTAATGAGTGGAATATAGGGTGCGGAAACCTCCGTAAGGTATGCCTTAAATTTATCCCAGGCTAACTGGACAGAGTCAGCCATCGAAATCTCACAGTTCAGAACTGAAGCCTTAGTTCGCATTGCACTAAAGTCCGCCCGCCAAATATTCGGAAGTAATTCAGCAGCGGTCTCTTGGTGCTTTGAAAGAGCACATCGAAAGGATATGCATGCGTGATCGCTGGACCCTAGAGGTGCACCGCATGAAACGTCAGTCACGAAGTCCAGGGACTTAGCGAAAACCAAATCCAAAGTAGATGGCATTTGGTTATCCATTTACCTAGTGGGAAAGTCAACGAACTGGTGCAAAGGCACTTGGAGAGTCAGTTCAAGGAAGTCTGCA
>CALYDF020007784.1:0-12238 GCA_944474145.2 Dicrocoelium dendriticum | reverse complement strand
CTGGTCAAAAGATCAAAGGCAACATCGCCTTTAAAGGGAACTGACAGAAGCACATCCTTCTTAGGGACAGTAGTAATCACTTCAGGGCCATCGCGGATCAATGCATACTTTTTGATGAATAGTGTCAGATAACCGTTATCTTGTAGCGTTTTGAGAATACGGATCTCTTCGGCCTCCAGCGTCTCTTGACTGCAAATTTTCGAAGCACGAAACTACAAGCAGCGGACAAAATTACGTTTGTACCTCAAGGGTACAAAGCTCAGAAAATGTGTATATTGGCCTACCCAATTGGACCTCCGGAATACCCATCTTTTCAATGAACCATCATTTCTTCGGCTTAGCAACACGTTTAAGAAGGCTAGATTGCTATCTTTTTCGGTTTCAATAGTAAACGTCAACCATGAATGAACAAGGTTTAACTGCTTTAACCGGTTGGAAACATTGATGATGAAACGCAGATTATAAACTTAACATCCATTTAACGAAAATAAATTCAAACGAAGCAATGATGTGTCGTATAGCTTCACGCTCAATCATAGCGAGGAAAATATCAACAAGAAGTGGTCCTAGGGCGGAATCCATCGCGACACTGTTAATCTGTCATTCGTAGACTCCATTAAATAAAATTTGCCTGCTGAAAGTACACCGTAAAATAAATTCCTTCAGTTTCCTCACCGGAATACCCACATCTAGGTTCTTTTCATTCACATAATCGCAAACAAAATTGACAGTTTCCATCAATGGAACATTCGTAAAAAGTGACGCAGCGTTCAGAGAGAGCATCAATTTGTGATTTACTTTCACGCATTCTACTCGTTCCACAACTTCAACCGTGTTTTTCTCGGTGAATGTGCATAACTCCTTGCGTACTGGCTCGAGCAAACCCGCAAGCCATTTCGCAACCGAGTGAGTAGCTGAGGCTGACATGTCGATTATCGGACGCAGAGGGACTTGTGGTTTATGTACTTTAGGTAGTCCATAAAGACGTGGAGGATGGGAACCCACTTGCGTTAGTTGTTCCAGTAGCACGCTATCTATTTGGTTCATACGCTTCAGCTCCTTCAACACTTGAGTGATTTTAAACTCATCCTGCGCGGTTTTATCCTTCTGTACCGTTTCAAATAGAACTTACTCTGATCTTGCAGAAGGGATTGCATTTTGGAAAGGTAGTCGCATATATCCATCAGTATTCATCCGGAGCCTTTGTCGGGTCTAGCGATAATTAAATCAAGACTTGATCTTAATTCCTTGATGGCTTCTCCGCGTTTCTTAGTCAGGACGTTAGAAGATTTGGTTTTGTAACTTATATACTGTTGCGAAAAATGAACCAAAGTGGTTCTGAAAGTATCTTCGGCAAGTAACGACGTAGGTGTTAGCTCGTTTAGTTGTCGCATCAAGTTTTCAAACTGGGTCTCTAGATGAATTTGTCCATACTGAGGCTGAGAAAAACAAAATCTTGGTCCAAGTGCTAGTGCCTCCATTTGCAGCTGACTCTGCTTCAAGCTGGATAGATTGTGGACATATTTTTCTGGATGTGGTGGTAACTTACGTTCTGTTGGATTTGACTCTGAATGTTTAAGCTGTTTCGCGTACTTTTTCTCTTCCACTTTAGCAAAAACTTCTAGGACATATTGCCTGAAAACATCACGCTGGACTGCATTAAGCTCATCTACGCTTTAATCTTAAGGTGAACATAGTCGTTCCAACTCTGGGTGTCGTGAATCAACACTTTCCAGTATATTGTATGCATGCCGCTTGAGCGAATTAGTGGTAGGTGGTACGTGACACCGTTTAAGTGCTTTGCAATCATTTAGCACTGCGTGAATCTTTTTGTCCCGTAAATATAGTTTTCGGCCGAAAAACATATGCCTCATGATTTTAAATCACACTTCGTTAAGCTAACTAGTTATGATAATATTAAAGATTTTAATCCAAAGCTATTCGAATTTGTTGATCTGGAATACATTCAGTCACTTTTTCCGTATTTCTAGCACCTCACCAAGAGTTTTCAATTATTATATCATTTCCCGCACGAGCTTTTGTGTCAGGAATATGATTAGCAGAGTAAACGACACAAATTAAAGTACATTGTGAGATTGCCCGTCGAGCCACATATTCGGTTAGGTTTTATCGAAAGCAGTTGGAAGCGACCAAAATCACTTGTGTATCCAGATAAAATCCCACTTGCTATGAAAGCCTAAATACTAATCCATATTTCAAATAATGGTTGGTTCATAAATCTGTGAGGTTATGAATTTAATACCCATCACTCGTTTGCTTGTTACCTTAAACGTACTGCGCGTTGCACTTGATTATTGCGTTTAAAAAGAACATTATTTTATCACACCATTTATATACTTTTTACTTATTCCTAATTTTATTGTGTTGCACTGCCCTAATTATGCTTGATGAAACACAAATATGAATATATTTTATACAAAGAAACTGGTGTTTTTATATGGTTATTTGGCTAACTTTATATATTTACATCTATAAAACTTACTAAGCTACATATTTACTGGGTAAGAATAATTAAATTCAGAAAAGCTGCATATTTTGGTTTTCCTCAACTTTACATATGGATTTATCAAATATATATCTTGAACTGTGATAATTAATCCTTAATCGTCTATACGTTTTATCATTATCGGATGCTTGTGAATAAATTTCTTAAATGTTCTACCCTTTGCAGATGATTACACAAGTTGTTGGGTCGTAACTTCGTTTTATTAGCACATATCATGAAAAAGTGCGAAATCCGCAGGGCGTGTGTTTAGTCGTCTTAGAGTAAGCTCAATTTAATCCTTCATAATATACTTTTGATCTTACATAATCAAAAACCTCAGCAGCTGCGCCATGGTTGCTCGTACACAGCTTGTTGTCATGTTTGTGATTTTGAGCTCTATTGTTGTAGGAAATCGGACGCTGCATACAAAATTGGGTAGCTTGGTTGATTGATTGGTTTTTCTTCACCACATTCTCGGGTTGGATCATCATTTATCTGCTTATGCAGCTCGACGTGCAGAAACGACCTCAGCATGACTCAAAGGAACTGCGGCTTAGAGCAGTTAAAATGAGCTCTACGCACCAACAATTCCAGCTTACCTGGCGACATGACGGTAAAGCGGGTACACCAGAAACCGTCTTGTTTGCCACAAGCAACACGCCACACAAAGAAATTAGCCGGTTGCGCTTTACCGGATTCTCAATTGAGGACTGGATTTTTACTTGATAAGGATGTTGCTGTAAACTATTAATTCTTTAATTGCAAGGTAAGAAAAGAAATATTATTATCGATCTAACCTAGCTTTCAGTTGTACGCAAAGCATTGCATTTATTATTCCAACTGCTTACAGCCTCTTTACTGATACGCTAACTTCAGCTCTCATCCGCTTTGTAGGTAGCGATGTCTGTCCTTATGATACCTACTACTATAACCCAGCGAACCTTACCTGTGTGGTTACTGGACAGTGCATTGCATTATGTAATGGCTTCCAATTGAAATCGACATACATAATGGTGCTCACAGGAAGCAAAATAATGGAGAACTTTTGCGACGGGCAACGTCAAATGAATGAATCGCTTGCAACTGTCCTTGAAGGCACAACATTTTCTTACAGATCAAATCTCAGTGAAGTGTTTTTTGTAGTAATACAAGCAACTATATTTTAGTCAGATAAGCTTTCGCTTTAGCCAGCCCAGTTAAACTGAAATTATATTTTATAATCTTGCCGTCTGGGTACAGTGTTGATAACGGCACCTTGGTCTAACTTTGACTATAGGACTGTAGTCATGAAAGCGGATTTATATTTGAGTAATATCAGTAGTCACTGCCGTCCCCTTCATAATGCCATATTTAGGTCAAGGTCAAGTTGGATGCTTTTAAGTTTCGCAAATTTAAATAACGGTACAGCATCAACTACCTGAAGCTTAAAGTTCCTGTAACACCTGAGAAAGTTTTGCGTCGAATTCCTGGTAGTATTTTAAAATAAGTTGCGATTAATGGTAGTTAACTTGCATCAGTCCTACTTAACTAATGATTCAGTTGCTTTTGGGATGTAGCCAATTAAGACAAATATATACATCTAAATAATGCATACTGTTATTAACGTGGATAATACATCGAGCCTATGGTTGATAGATTGAGATGTGCTTTCTGTGTTTAGCTCAAATATTAAGTAAGGTTGTTCATATGATAAATGCGAAGAGATATAAGCATAGTGTTTATGTATATTTCAGCAGTGGGGTTTTTGTCTGATTTCTGGTTTTGTTGAAAGTTTTGAAAATGATTTGATTGCAGTAATTTAAACTGTACACTGTACGCATGTGAATTATCCACATGATAATTATCTATAACTCAGAGACTGTTTCGCTTTACACGGGTAATTATGCTTGCTTAATGTCTCACTCCATTTTTGGTAACGGAGAGTAAATCCACTTGGAACATATGCATTATATTAAAAGTCCCACTTGTATCAATCAGAACAAAATAATGGTTAAAAATGTGAGTTTCCACTAGGTATTTGCTGATGAAAATCACACAAAATATTTAGGCTTTAGGATATTCAACGTTCGTTTTGGGTTGGTTTTAAATTTTGTTTTGTAGCACCAACAGGAAATAGTGAATATGTATGGCATACACATATTTCATAAAGGATCGCAAATTGAAATATTTTATACCACCCAGACCAGAGTGCATTTGGGCCTGCATATGTATTTTCTGGTAACAGTTAACCCATCGTCGACATCGACGTAAGTTGGTGCCATATAAATTCCGTGTTCTTCATCATGATATCTGCACAAACAGGTTTGGACAGGTTCCGTATTTGACGTGCAGCAATGCGTCAGAGATGCAGCAACGATCAGTTTAACGTGAAAAAAGGTGTCATATAATTTGGCGGGTCCCAATTTCTCAAACAAATCATCAAAATCGTATTCCTTGCTTGCGAAACATTCGACCTCGGAGCAGTGAAGGTGAATTTCCTAGCAACTAAGCTTTACAGTACCATCAGAGCCAACCGCATGTGCCGGATAGGCAGCCAAAAAATAAAGGTAAACAGCGGTGCAGTTAAAGTTATCATGATGAATCACTTTATGTTAAATAAAACCTCACTGTATATACGACATTTATTGGTTATGGAATAAACTGTTGCCGTTGTTTAACCGCATTGTTCTAGAAACCCCCAGTCTAGTCAGTCAGTAAAAGCAACCTGTTAAACATTGGATGATTCATCGACCTAAGCTACCAGACTTAGAAGGCATACATTACTTAATGGCTCAACTAAATGGTCGAAAACTTGCAGTGTAAAATCGGCTCAGCTGCCAATCAATTTCTAAGTATTGTGTTTACTTTACTTGGCTGCATTTAGCTGCATTGGTGTATGATATTTATCAGGATTTTTATTTGATCACACATATGTTGATGTCACCCGAGGTTGCGTATTAAAACAAATGATCGCTTCATAAAATAAAATGGATTGCGCAAGATTCCGAGCATAGGTAACTGTAATATAGATGGGATCAGGGTAATAATACTATTACCTCAATTAAAACAACAATTTAATGTGGCCACTTGAATGCAGAAGTATGCCACAACCTATGATGTAATTGATATAGCACGGATGCCTTTGCCTCTGAGGAAAATTAAAAGTTCACATGCGTCCAATTCCTATTACCATATTTTTAAAGTCATAAATGTTAATCAAAAAAGCTGCTTGTTTATAACGTCCTCTAAAATTTATGCAGTTACTAGGATTTATAAGAGCAGACGTCATTGATATTATCAGTGAGGAAATCTAATTTAACTCGGTATCAAAATATTCAAGAATGTATGCAAATACATGTTGAACTTAAATAAGCGAAACACTTACAAGCTAACAATCAAAAGGACAGCACCACAGACACGTATTAGATTATTTACAGCACCTATGTATTTTGACAAAGTTAACTGGTTATCTGCCCAACTGAAGCTTTTGGCATCAGATGTAAAGTAGCTTTAATAATTATTATATATCTTTTATTCTATCCTAAGCATTAAAATATTGACCATACATATTATTTCCAAGCTGGTTTCTAGGTGTCCTAGTATTAAAGACTCCTAGTTTGTTTCCTTACAAGCACTAAAGCTGTAAACCTTCTATATTTCAGCTAAGTAATACTTGCATCCCTTACTATGAAAAAGCATCCTCACCGGATGGGCCCTCACTTTATATTGTATTTGAAATCCCAGGTATTCGTTTAATACCTAAATGAAGTATTATCTGCCTGGATGTATTAAACAAGTTAGCTAATTGTGTTTTTATTTCTGAATGACCAACCAATGATGCCACATACAGTTTGCCTTACGAAGACATTTCTTCAAGAGCAAAAGTAGTCAACAAAATTAGTCAAGCTATTGTTTTCTTATCACACTCACGTAACATGAATATCTGCCGAGTACATGCAGAGTGATTAAACAATTAAAAAGAATAATAAATCGCACATCAATTGGGCCAATAAAAACCTAGAAAGCTGTTATACCTGTATGCGCTTTTCTACTCCTGTGCGGTGACCAATTTTTCCTTCTCAGGTGATAAAAGAGGATTCCTTTAATATTTTGTTAAACTACTTAACGCTTGTACCCAAACTTCTCGCAATAATCCTTATCTTATTTTTTCATCTCATAACCTGCTCCTGGGTAGTTTTAATACAGCAAGTTATAGTTTATTGCAGACATCACATTCATATTCAAATACCTTGTTTTAGGCCAAATAATCAGCCACAGTACTTTAAACTTTCTGCGAAATGACCAAAAGTCCCGGAATGCAACACTATCAAAATCCAAATAGAATTATCAACACGTTCACCCTTCCATTAACTTATTGAAGAAAATGTAACGTAAATAAATGACCCAGATTTAAGCTAGATATCTCTCAGCTAAACAAGTTTTTCACTAGTTAAACGGCGTTTTTACGCCTGAGACAAAAGGTCTTATTGAACGGCGCCAAAAACAGTTGGGGCAATTGACTTTTTCTGAGTAAGGCAACGCGCAAATCCTGCTGAATATTTAGGAACAAGCCAGTATCTGCAACGCGGGCGAAGTTCATGAGCGGTTCCAAGCCGTCACTTATGTATAATCACAAGGCGAGTATTATGATCGTTGTTCTAATTCATAAACTCACCTACGAAATAGATTGATTTAGTGATAATTGTTTTGTATGTTGTGGGTTAAAGGGGAATAATAGCAACTTCGAATATTGACGGAGCGTTTGATAATATATTCAACCATTTAAAAAAGCTCAATCTAGCCCAACTGAAAAAAGGAATATAAATTGGAAAAAGGCCGCAACAACTATATAAGAAGCCGAACGGTCAATTATCTAGTATATAATGCTAAAAAGAGACAGTTAATCCAGATGTTAAGTCATGCTCAAAGTAAATTTTCTAGACGTGCCGCGAAAGTAGAGTACTTTCTTGCGTAGAAAACACACTTGACTGCATATTAGAAAAGAGCATTTCCTTAGGGTTTTCAAGTATATGGGTAAACTGCATAATTTTCGTTCGCGTCTATGCTGTTTATCAACGTGAAAAATAATTTACCTTATTGCAAACGAAATTTCCTATAGCGTTTCATCCACCAACTTACCCAAATTATTACAAAAGTCACTGCAGGCATTACGTTGCTTTTCACTAAGAATCAGCTAAGTTCGCAACAAAAATGTGCTATATATATAGCTGAATTTTCGACATCAATAAACATCAAGGTTAACTTAACATCCAATGAATAGAAGTGATAACGTCCTTTGAATAAGGGATGCGACATTGTAATAATATTGTGGACAAATCAGATAGAACCAGAGATTTTATCAAAACGAACTCATGCATGACTGATTCAGGTACTATCAAGAGCGGTTTTAGTTTTACTGTTCTAAACAACCTTAGGTCGGCTGAAGTTAACCTAATACAACAACACTGCACTTGTCCTTTAATCATTGAAATAAATCATGTTCTTCCGCTGGAAGCTTACTCACTGTTTAATCCTGGGGCTCAGTACCTCCCCTTATGCTTTCGGATTGTACAATTTAACACGTAAAAAGTGATGCTTTTTTCAAAGGTACTGCCTGATATAATATTAATATTTCGTGTTATTGTGGACATGCAACCGCTTACTTAGAGGTTTGAACAAAACTCCTGAAAAATGTATATTCATTATGTGAGCTACTAAATTCTTTTTAACGACATGTAGTTTATTAATACGTTGACTTAACTAGCCTAACTAGTAAAAACAGCTGTAAGATAATAAACAGACAAGTACTAGAGTAACGTAAACTACATTCAAATGAAGCGGATTTATTCAACCGAACACAATTGTTTGATTCTTGATCAGAACCATTTCGGGTGGCGTAAAGTAAATATAATTCTTGCACAAATATGCGAAACATTAATAGGCTTCAGAAAAGCTATGAATCTTACGTTGCGGTTAGACATAGACATCCACCTGATAGTTTTATTTTTCATCTAGCGAAATCCAGTGTAATATCATAATTCTAATTAAATCTCTGTTGCTCAGGAACTTCGCCTATTTATTGATTACCGAACTAAGGCAAGTTGGAGCGCAGTTCACGCAGATTCTGTGGATTCCGAATGCGTCACAGCCTTCCTCACTGATAAAGTTGGTTCATCTTCACAATTTTACCTATGCACTACAACTGATGTTTGACGTAGCTTAAAAGCTGTGTCAAAACAGACCGCGAGTTGATGCAAATTTTATACAATGATGTACTTCAAACTAGACTGGGGTCTCAGTGTGAACTGGCTCGGATATCCAGCGCTTTTTCCTACACTACCGACAAGTTTATGATGCATCCGCTGTTATTGTTCTCATCGAATGCCGTATTTTATGTTCAGAATCCACCGTACGTTCAAATCAAGTCATTCCATAAGGCAAAACATTAGGTCACCTAAGATAAACTACCTCAAGCACATGATTAAAAACAATTTCTAGTGCTTAATTAGATGCTATACTAAAAGACCTAACTTGGTCACATTAAGCCTTGTTGTAGCAGATCACAATGCTGATTTTGCGTTTTTATAATCCCGACATTCAACATGAGAAAAATCTTATTCATAGAATAATACTGAGGGTATCCAAATAAATGTGGATTCTCATTGTATGATAATAATGATTATCGGTCTGCTTCAAGCTGATACAAAAAAATAAGACAAAACATATCCTTTAACCAATTGCCAAGTTTCTGCTGTATATTACTTGATATTTACTCAAAATCCCTACCGGCCTTCGTGTCCGTAACAAAGGAAAAGTTTATTAAACATATGGATGCAGCCAGCTTAAAATTATTGGTCAGATTCCAAGCGGGAATATAGCAATTAGGTCGGACAATGTTAAGTTTGGATCGCAAGCGTCTTTAGATAATAATAATAATGAGTTATTGATTATGTACTTTCGTCCATTGACAGTTTTGCTCTCAGCTAACGGCACTGGAATATAGCATTCATGAAGTGGTTAAAAGTAGTAAGTTAAATTGTTAGTGACAATTATATATCCGCGTGTAAGAATACACATATATTCGTTTAGGATGCTTATGATATTATTTAACACATCCCTGCCATAACAAACCGTTATAAAACAAAACAATATATATATATGATTCAAATAGGGTTTTATATCAAACAGTGATAAAGACTCTCCTTTAGATAAAAAGAACACTACGCACGTAAATTATAATACATACGCATTAATCTTAAGTTGCTGTCGTTTGGCTGTTGCTATCCCTCATTGATTTGCATGTGAAATATCGCTTCAAACCACGACAGACAAGCAATATCTTGGGCATTTGCGAAACAATTCGAAAACTGTTTGGATAGCTGCATGTTTGACAGTAGGCGGCGTGAATTATTCGTGTCAATACTGTGGCCTTATTAATGCCAACTTGGCCGTAGTTGGTGAATAGGTAGTGTTGACACCTGTGAACGCATCTGCTTGCGCAAAGAAATTACTTTGTGAATCTGCGCGTAGATCGGGCAGCAGATGCCTAGACAGGTCGGTCACACAGAGAGGCTAAATTGAACACACCATGGTATACGCACGATGCTCAACCTCTACCAACAGCTATGCAAACCATAGTGAACACATAGACGGCAACACCGAAGTGCAAGCTATTTTACTGTGCCGCTTGTTTATTTATAATAATACCACAAAACCTACTGATGGCATTTACCTTACTATGCCTATGTCAGTTTCGTTCAAATATGTATACCCAAATTTAGGGCTGTCATTTATTTTCACGTCCATAGTTTAAATGGGCGCGAAAAGTTCCATCCGGGTAATTATTCTCACGACTGCAAAAGTGGCTTTTATTTTGGCCTAGAAAGCATAACAGTACACTTCGTTAGTACCATTGTTCGTGAGGTCAAAATGTATTTATTGACTTTCTGGCAGTTCACATATATTCTAGAAAACGCATGTGCATGTGTTGTATTCGAATTGCCAATGGGCAGTGATGAACCAAACAAATCTATATATGTATACCGAAAGACTTCAACGTGGATTCTCATACTGCTTTGTTTGTCCATATTAGCTCAGGGAATGGACACTGAGACTAACCGGAAATAACTATCTCAGGGCATGAGGAATGAGAGTTTATGACGAACTGATTTTGAATTCAAGTGTTGCTAATCCGAGGCAAATTTGATCGGTGCGAATTTCTTATTCTTCTCAAGTGTGGGGTTGCAGATGGAATAGCAGCATGAGGCCTACGTTCCCATTATATTTACTAATCCGGGCAAATGAGACAATGTATTTGTTACCTTCCACTGCTTGATGAGTATAGTTACTTATCAGAAGTATATGTTTAATTAGCTCCGTCATGTAGTTTCGCCATATTTGAATGTTCCCAAGGTATCTACCCGTATAATTCCATCCACCACAATTTTCGTCTACGAGATACATTTGGTACTTTTGGAACGAACAGTGTTCACCGTCCTCGATAAGGTGCTATTTTCAAAAGCGGTTTCATTCAACCTCTGTGGAACGGGCAATAGCCTAGCCACTGCTTTGTGTACTTTTGATATTCATAATTTCCCAATTAAGCCGTAATGCTTTTGTTCTGTTTTATGAAACTGTGTGAGCCTGCTACCATCCACATGCTGTCCTCTTGTTTTCCTTCGGTTTAATATTGCATATGGTATGTTGGGTGGAAATTTGTTTAGTGCAGCGCAAGCCACTAATGGCTCCATTGTACACGCAGGCGACCAGTGGTTGTCCATATGGACGCAACAGTGACAGGCAAATCCGGATACGGATGTTTTCAAACCATTTTTATATACTTACGTGTATATAGCATACATATTTTTGAGTTCTTGGCGGGAACCCATTTAAATCTAATGTTCTCTCCTTAGGTGCTTTTGATAAGAGGTTGGGCATAGTTAACGTCGCGAAGTAAATTTAACTTAAAACATAGCATTGCAGAGCGACCGGTAGCATGACATCTTTGATCACTTAAATGCTTCAACCGAAAACACTCACGAACGCACATCACGTTAGCGGCCAGAATTTTGTATGTAATTCAATGCAAACTTTGCTACGTTGGTGTCTGCGAACAATGCGGCATACAAAGGAATTGTGGCCAAAATATTCGACTGGCTGGACGCGATTAACTAGAGTGGACGTAGATGTTTATGTAGCTGCCATGTGAAGCCGAAAGCATTAAAATTTAAACTTATCTGTAGACAAAGATTTTAGTCATTGCGCAGGATTATCCATCGTTTATCAAGCACTGCCGGTAGGGACCGCATATTCATTACCGATATAGCGACAGCGGTTAGACGGTATGGAACAACCGTTCCAAAATTGAGTGCGTTATATTGTACCGCTTGCAACGGCATAAGTACATATATCTGTTTCTCAAGCACCGAAAGCAGGTTTGACACAAACAACGCTTGTCCAGTTTTAATACGGGAGTCCGTCTTAGTTAATAAAATAAGGTGGATCCGCGTTGCTAAATCAGCTGCCACTATACTTACAACGCGTGTGGCTGGAAGAGCCTCCGCCGACAGAGCTAATGAATGCACTTTTGCTACCACTGTACAAATGCAATAAAATAATCAACTGTAAACAAATTATAGTTCCATCAACTTGCTGAGTTGTGTATGGAGAGTGGCCAGCTGTATTCCACTAAATGATTCGCCACTAAGGTCGATGAACCGAACGTGGCACAAAAGCAATTTGGATTCATTTTAG
>CALYDF020007783.1:0-12241 GCA_944474145.2 Dicrocoelium dendriticum | reverse complement strand
GGATACACTAGTACCTGAGGCCTTAATCCGAATTCTATGGCTGGCCACTTATCTCACTGCTAGCGCGCCGTTCTTCTTAGTCGCGGCATTCTTTTTGGCAGTAGGTAGACATTGTTGGCCCCATGAAACCTAAAAAGAGCAACTACCTGACACTCCAGCTTTCATTTTCCTCCGACGTCTGTCTCTTTATTCAGCGCTCGTCTGCTGACCTATTCATTGAAACTCTAACTATCATATGGCTTCACCAGGCGCTGATACTTCCTTTTCTAGAGCCACTATCTCTGCTTAGCAGCAGCTAGTCGCCATGGCCTCAATTCAACTTTGCTGACACCCGGAGCTCTCTAGGAGCTGCTCATTTCTTACAATGTTCATTCTCTTTGATTGTTTGCGTCGCAGCTCAGTTATTTGTTGACCTATTCTGTGCCACCGTAGGATCCACTAGTAACTGATGCCTTAATCCGAATTCTGTGGCTGGCCATTCATCTCTCTCCTAGCGCGCAGTTATCCGTTTTTCGTCTCACTCTCATGCAATTTTCTTTGGCAGTAGCTAGTCGTTGTTGGCCTCATGTAGCCTGGAAGGAGCAACTTCTTGACACTCCAGCGTTCATTTTCTTTTGAAGTCTGTCTCCTTATTCAGCGCTCGTCTGTTGCTTTATTCATTGAAACTGTAGGTATCCAGTAGTGGTCAAACTTCCTAATCATATGGCTTCACCAGCCTCTGATACATACTTTTCTTGAGCCACTATCTCTGCTTAGCAGCAGCTAGTCGCCATAGGTTCCATTTAACTTTGCGGATACCCGGAGCTCGCTCCGTTCTTACCATTTTCATCTCTTTGATTGTTTGCGTCACAGCTCAGCTGTTTGTTGACCTATTCTGTGCCACCGTAGGACCCGCAGGTAGCTGAAGCCTTATTTCGAACTTTATTGCTGGCCATTCATCTCTCCTAGCGCGCAGTTATCCGTCGTCTGTCTTACTCGCGTTTACTTGACATGTGGTCAAAAGTCTTAATGATATGGTTGAATCAGCGACTGATACCTCCATTCCTTTAGCCACTATCTCTGCTCTGCGGCAGCTGTTTGCTGTATGCTCTATTCAACTTTGGGAATACTCCTTAGCTTGCTAGGCGTCAGTCCTTCTGTAGATTGTTTATTCTCCTGGTATAGTTTTTTCACAGCTCAGCTGGTTTGCTGTCCGATCCTTTGACACGGTTGTTATTCATTGGCACCTCGAATGATTAACCCAACAGGCACCCTTGTCCACTGATACCCGGTCCGGTATCGATATCTTCTAATCTTCTTACCTTCAACACTTAGTCTTCCTTTTCTATCCATTTAATCTTAGCCAGCTTCTAATATGCTCAGCTTCCTATATTCATATACCTATGTACATTGTAGTTATGGTGTCTTAGGTACTCCTTATCCCGTGAGCATATATAAATACGGCCACATCGTCACTGTCTTTGGGTTTCCGATAACAACCAATCGGGACTACACACCCACTTCCTAGTCTCAGGTAGAATTCGAACATTGTCAGCTTACACCTCATGAATATCTTACCGGAATCCTGCTCTTCATCCTTATGCACATGAAAGTATTCTACCCATCAGGCCATGCCTTCCGCATAAGTAAAAACATCTTTAGCGTAATATCTGTTACACCTTGTACACTAGTTGTCTCAAATAAATGTCTTAATGTAGGATTTTGATCAAACGCTAGGTACATCGACTGTTCCTTTTCGGTCTTCTCTCGGCTTGTTCCTCTCTCCCTTTTCTCTGAGGTCGTGAACATCGGAGAGCTTCGGGATTGAATTGAGGAACTGCCTCCGTCTGGGATGGGACGAAATAACCAACAAGTACTTACCTGGACCGTGGCCTCACTTCCACTCTAACTATTTGCACCCAACCACCGATGTCCAGTGAGGCTAGCTGGACACGAATTCTTCGCTCCCCGGCAAATATACATAATCAGAGATGACTTCATGTGGTTCTGCGAAGGATCAACACATTATATTCAGTAAGAATGTTTATTACCGGACCTACCAACGGACAGGACCCAGGAACGCAATAGGCAACCAGTTATTGCATCAACCAGCGGAAAAAATGGGACGCAACCTGACTACGAATAACCGAGCAAAGAGACTTTTAACAAGAAACATAGCCAGTTACAATTTGCCATTCAATGGATTGGTAGCAGTGTTCCAGGACGTGGTGGGTTTTCGCCTGGCAAGCGTTCTCCCTACAAAAAGCCACAAATGTCCGTTTAACAACACTGCAACGTGGCGTATGTGTCTCGCCACCGAATAAAGTCACAGCCCATAACTTTACACTGGCAGGTCAACTAGCGTCACAATTCTACATAGGATCGTTACACTGGGACTTCCACGTCTGTATATACTGTTGTCGTTTTACATCCTAACATACGTTGCCCTTTTCCTTCCTTGTGTGCGGTCTCTTCCATTACCTTTCAGTGGATCATTCAGGTTTCTCAATCGCTTATTAGCTGAGGTCGCGTATCTCATGACAGCCAACTTATTGTTTTGCATTTTCAACACTGTACAGTTCCAATCATGGATATATGAACAATTTTCTGCGTTACTGTTACAATTGCATTATAATGTTTGTACCGTTGTACATATCTGATCATGCCTCCATGAGCGTGCCTCGCATAGTCGAGAATAAAATATTTATTTATTTATCATAAGTTTAGTCAGCACCGATCTCTTCCTGACCTGCTTGACGTCCACTACGGGCATTTCCGCCTTATGACTGCACTATGGAAAGAGTAGACGCCACCACAAAAGCATATTTTAAGGGATAATAATGGATAACCCCATGAATTGTAACCATCAATGACCCTTGTACTTTTAACTTAATCTTACAGCAATCACAGGACCCAGGAGGTCTCAATCGGAGCAGTCGCAAGCATCGTAGAGATGCTAACCTTATAATTCTGAAGGTAAGAGATACTTAGCCATTCCTGATTAGATCCTGACGTGCCTCGGCTCCCTCAGTAGCAAGTTGGTCCAAAGGCTGAATCGACCAATTGTTATCCACAACCTTCCTGCTTCTCTTTTTCATTAGTCACTCCGTCAATTTTTAAAAATTTCAGCAAACAGTACAGCCTAGCCTACTGATTGGCAGGTTCGCAAACCCGTAGTTATTCCTTATATAGGGTATTGTAGGGCAAGGACAAAGCCATCCGTGCAAGCGAATTTCAGTCCTTTCGTCTTACGTGCATCTTCATTCATTGCCTTCAGTTTTACATTTGGCACTGTCCAGCTTTATAGACCTCTGGGTCCTTGGAATAAGTATTAGGCCTATGAACTTTGCGGTACTCCTGGTAAAGGTATCCTATCAGGCCTAAGCCTTGGGTAAAAGCTTGAAAGCGCTTATTGCTGCTGATACACCTAAGATTAGCTTAAGATTTGCCCAAAGCCTTCTAAATACGGACTTTAGATGAACCTTTATGTGCCTTTGTGGATGTCGATTACTAGTTGGCCATGATCAAGGCGTTTTCATTAAGCCTGAACGCTAGCTACTGTACTCCGCCGTTTCCAACTACTATCAGTATGTAAACAGCAAAATATTATATATACCTATCATATTGTGGACAAAGCGAGCACGTTAAAGTTTTAGGCCCAAGAACCGGACATTTTGCTCTCCACTTATCATCTCTTGACCTCATATACTTAGATATATCTGGTATACATATGCCTTTCTCTATTAACAACACTAGTGGGCTGGCATAATGAAAACCAGATAATCTTCTTTTCTCGCTTTTGCAAGTAAAACACGCGCATTTCTAGCTTCCATTTCACTGACACTAAAGCTAACCGACTACAGAGAGGCCCCTGTCACACTGGCTGCTTGGCCACCAGAAACTTTCCATCACCACTTTTCTTATATTGGACGCCCGTGTGTTATTTATCGTTTAACTGGCTCCAAGTCTACCATGTGTTATGTGTAATGGCGGGTAGACGACTAGCTCCCACTAGTTTTTGTTACTATCCTAATTCTGGTTTATCTTATCACTCTTTGCTTAGGATTCTAAAACACCTCTTGCCAGGAAAAGCATACAGGAAATAGCCGGCGTGTCAGTTTAGTACTAGTTAACATTGCCACCTGGGTGAACCGCTGGCATTTGCTTCGGAACTTATAATTGGTGGGAAATAGTTCGAAATTAATCAAACCGCAGCATAATAGTGTGCATTAACACATGATGCATACACTCTCTCATGTTCGAGCATGCTCAATCCCCAGAACTAGAGTTGGCAATGCTCCAGCAACGCAGACCAAAATGGATATTATGCTCCAAAGCAATTTGCTAAAGTTTACGAAATTTTCCCATACTCATTTCTTTATTATGAGTGACAAGCTCCTCTAGCACATTGATGTTGGAGACATAGCCTCATGAATGTAGAAAATCGGCTCTAAGAGATAAATCTTGCGATGTATAGCTAAGAAATGTGTGTATTTTCCAGGTCAAAATGTGTCAACTGATCCGAAACGCCTCCTGTGTTACTCAGGTATCTCTAACTCATGCGGCCTTGATATAAACTTCAGCACCACGTAGAGACATAAAAAGGCTAAACTCTATATTCCTAGTATTTTATGTGACTCAGTATCCACTGAGAATGGTATGCTTAGGCCTTCAAACCGTGGGTTAAGTAAAGGCTTTCCTGAATTCCCATGGAAGCATAATATTCGTTACAGGATTTCCTGTGTTTTAGCGCAAAATTATAGCTTATTTGCGTATATTTGCCATATATGCCTGCAAAGTGTACTTTTCGACCACCTACAAAGACCCTAATTTTTGAAGGCTATCACGGGCTATTTAGAGCATTTCTAAGTAGTTGTGCCTAGTTAACCGTATACCGCTTCGCTAACTTTTACATTTTCTTTCCTTTTTTCTGCTATCTGCTTGTAAAGCAGAAAGACATCTTTAGTGAAAAAGAATAATGCCCTTCAATTGCGAATAACTCGCAAACTACTGCACGTATTGCACTTTTTACTTTTAACTTAATCAGCGGTTCAAACTTGTCCCGATCAGTCTACTTTTGTGCTACTTTACACAGTATGCTATCTTAGGAAAGGTTTTTCTTTTTACTGAGTTTTACTCAAGATGAAATTTCGCGCCGAATAGCAATACCAGCGCAAGCAAAGTTTGGCTATATTTTTTTAACATTTTGTGTTTTTCTAGTGAAGCACGCCGCCTTAGTATGTTACTTAACAAATCCAATTTATTTTCATCTTTATTTCTCGTTATCATTTTTTAACTTTTCGTATCCCTTATAATCCCGCCATTTTCATTTCTTCCATGTGTGCACCAATAATTGTGTTGACTGAGCAGGCCAAAAAAGTCCGGTGAAGTTAAAGTGGTTGTGGTGAACTGGATCCTGTTCCAAAGACGGCGGCACAACCACAACTGTGCGCAACTTAAACAGCAAAAGAACAATGAGCTCAATATCACCCGAAGGAATCAAAAAATTTCAAGGTGGGCGCCTGCGACCCCATCAACTGCACACCAAACAACGCCAATGCATTTGTAATTGCGAACTAGGAACATATACTTGTATTTTTCTTAATTCCATGCAAGATCATAGGACTTATGTAAAGATTGACCTGAACGCTTAGGGGTTTTGCCTCTAGCCAGTACATAAATAAATAAATATATATAAATATTATATATGTATATATATTAATTTATTTCATTTGTTCGTCAAGTTAGTTGATGTAATAACTCACTGTGCCCAACTAACTTTGACTGAATAAATAAGTAAATAAATAAATCTTTTATTCTCGACTATGCGAGGCACGCCCATGTGGGCATGATCAGATATGTAAAACTGGACAGACATTTTAAGGGCAACTGTAAGAGTGACAGTAGAAAATTGTTCCTATGTCCTAGTTTGGAACTGTACAACGGTGAAAATGCAAAATAATAATTTGGCTGTCGTGAAACCGGGACCTAGGCTAATAAAAGCTTGAGAATCCTGAATGATCCATTGGGAGATAACTGAAGAGCACGCTCAAGAGAGATATGACAATGCAGTGCGTACGTGCACAAGTAACGCAAAGGTCAACGGTGATATCGTAGAAAGCAAAAGGACGACATTATGTGCAGACGTAGAAGTTCCAGTGTACCGAACCTATCTAGAATGGCGACGCTAGTTGACCTGCCAGTGTGAAGTTATGGGCCGTGCCTTTATTCGGTGGCGAGTCATATTCACCACGTTACAATGTGGTTAAATGGACATTTGTGGCTTTTTATAGGGAGCAAGCTTGCCAGGCGAAAACCCACCACGTCCTGAAACCCTGCCGTCAATCCATTGAATGACAAGTGGTAATTGGCTGTGTTTCTGATTGAACGTTTGTTTGCTCGGTTGTTCGCAGTCAGGTTGCGTCCCATTTTTCTGCCGGCTGATGCGTTAGCTGGGTGCCTATTGCCTTCCTGAGTCCTGTCTTTTTGAATATGACGTGTTGATCCTATGCAGAACCACGTGAAGTCTCCGAGAGATATAAATTTAAATATGTAGAATTGGCGTTGAAGTCTTGAAGATAGAATACGGTTCCCGAGAAGGAACCGCAGATCCTCCGGGGTATGTCGTAAAATTGATTAGAGACATAGGAAACCACGGCCCATTGAGCGCTCAAAGCGGATTGAAGAGCTCATAATGACTAATTGTTCTGGCTTTGTATCGCAGGAGAATGTGCCTTTCGAAGTCAGAAGTAGTTCTTCAGACACGAGTTATGTGGAAGTGATAGTGGTAGGCAAACTGAACCCAAGGGTTCAAACCTCGGAAATTTGTATCCGCGCATGATAACGCATGATTTGTCCGGTTAGTAAGTTGTAAAATAGTTGATAATATTCCGCTCATGTCCAGGTAAAGGAACTGTGTGGCTTGTATTGTTGTCGCAACGATAGGCTATTCCTTGAATTCGTGTCGCCGTACCTGTGACAGACTGGGGAAAAAAGGAAACGAACAGAAACAGTCAAAAAGGCACAAGAATGGGATGCGTCTGGAATGCAGTCGATCAATTGCGGCGATGACTGAACTATTGTACCGACTGCGAATAATAGAGTGCAAAATCGGTCTATACGATGCATAGCCGACTAGCACTACAGTTCAAAGGAAAATACGACAGTGTTCCAGGACGTGGTGAGTTTTCGCCTGGCAAGCGTTCTCCCTATAAAAAGCCACAAATGTCCGCTTAACAACACTGCAACGTGGCGGATGTGACTCGCCACCAAATCAAGTCACAGCTATACATTTCACACTGACGCAGTCCTCAGCCTTCTACATCCAACCTGTGCAACTAATTCTGCTATGAAGAATGCTTTAGTGCAGTACAGATCATCCCGGCTACGTAATGGTCATTGCTTGCACTAAACCTTGTTTGGGCTCCTGTGCTCATGGATCACTACATGGCAAATTTACCCCCACTTGGTTCATGACGCAAAAATTTGTGCGCGCCCCAGCGCCATCATGGTCCTTGATCTGACTATCACCGGTCAATATGCTCGCTCATTTGGACTACATCTTTTCGTTTCTTCCTTTCATTGAAAAGAAATGTTTTAATATTCCAAAGAAGCTATGCTTGTATGCATATTTGATCATGCCTTTAGAGGTGTGTCTCGTTTTACAGGGAATATACCGTTTATCTATACATGTAATTGTTTTTTAACGTTCGCATATAGATGTGTATCATAAGTGGCGAAATACGACGAGAAGCGTGCAGAACACGGATCAGTAGAGAATGAAAGATTGTTCCAAAATAGGAATGAAGATGAAGAAAAGAGATTTTGATGGGTCCTAATGCGCATATGCGCCATCAGTTGGAACAAGAGAGAAGAGGACGAGGTGTGCAGATTATGGGAAAGAATGTCACTTAGCCAGAGCAATAGGGACGCGTTGCCTCAGTCTTAAATTGATAGGAATGTAAGAAGTCAGAGAGGACAGACGCATGTAAGTTAGCGTCGAGTGAAGGAATGCAAAGGAAAGCACAGGAAGAAAAGAAAGGGTCGGTAAGACAGGTTCTATTGAGGAGAAGTGGAAAAGCCGCCGACCTTCTTCAGGTGATGGTTCATCCTTGTTATATAAAGAAGGATGAATAAGGCTTATTGATGTAATTAAGATAAGGGTAACAGGGCGTTGCGTCAGCTGTAACTAGATCAGTTGTATCTCAGAATTCCGAGATAGGGCAGAAAACAAGAGACCGTACAGACAAAACCAGGTAAGTCAGCAAGATGAAGCTAGGCCGCCAAATATAGCAAGTATACGGTAAAGAATGTCATCATAAAAGAAGCAATTTAGGACGAAAGTGGCTAAACGAAACAGCAGTTAGCCTTGAAGTGAGGTGAATAGGACGTTGGGTCTGTCAAAAGGGACATAGTAGTCAAAAAAGGGAGACCTTAAGTCGAGAATAATGTCAGCGCATAGAAAGAAAGCCGTATGAATTGGATGTAAATAGTGAAAGAAAGCATCGGCAGAAAGAGCAATGTTAAGGATGAAGTGGGACACAATAATAATAAACCATGAACTACAAGGCTTTTGAAGTGAAGGATACAAGCCGGTACGTCTGCAGAGCCTAAGTCACTTAGATTTCAGAAGTCCTAGGTAGATCAGCAAGTAGTGGACCGTTTAAACGAGTCCGGATAAGGCAGCAGGGTGTAGTTATGCCGATAATTTAAGGTGTGAATAATAGTAATGAGTGTCATAAGAAAGAAGCTATCAGGACGGCAGCGGCTATATGAAAAGCCGGAGAGCATGCAAATGAAAGGTCTCGGGATGAAGGGAGGAGAGTTTGTGGAATGTGGTGCCTAGAATAATAACGTCTCGGTAGTCTGGGAGCAGTCAGTCACAGGAGACTAGTCAGCCGAGGGCAGATAAAGCAGGCCCGAAGGGTTATCCGTCCAAGTGAATAAGTCATGCAAACAGAATGCAAAATGAAATGTTCTATTGAGAAGTGAAAAAGCCAAGCACATTCTCGAGGTGATGTGAGCAGGCCGATAAGTCTGCCTGTCTCTGGTCACTAGGGTCAGAGTAGTAGGAAACAAAGAGATCAATGCGACGAGATTAGAATATCAGTTCAAATAGTGAGATCCGTAGAATTTAGGTCTAAGAAGAATGGAAGAGCATCGGCACAATGGACATGTACAGGAAGAAAGAAAACAGAGTAATAAGAATTAATCATGGCTCAAAATGAATTTCTTTTAAGGGTTACATGATGCTATGTCGGCACACCCTAGTTCATTAAGATCTCAGGAGTCCCAGATGGGTCAGCAATTAGTGGACCGTTCAGACGAGTCCGGATAAGCCAGTAAGATGAAGTTAGGCCGCCAACTTAAGGTGTGAATAACAGTAATGAGTGTCAAAGAAAAGGAGCTTTCGAGACAGCAGGGGCTATATAAAAAACCAGATAGCCTGCGAAGGAAAGGTCTCGGGATGACGGGAACAAAGTGTTTGGAATCCAAAGCTAAGAGCGATAACGTCTAGGTTGTCCGGGAGCTTTCAGAAAGAGGGGACTGTTCACCCGAATGTAGATAGGGCAGGCCGGAAGCGATGGTTTTGAGGATGTATCTAATGAGAGAGCGTGCTTTAGCTACGGAATAAAATACTTGTTCAGCGAAGTTCAGGGAACTGGAGTAGTGCACACCTAAGCCACGAACAGATAGGCAGTTCCCTAATAGCGTGCCTTGTAGCATTAAGGTGTTGGGAGGCATACTGCGTCTGTATGTAAGAACCTTGCATTTTGCCGGTGTGAATACCAACTTCCATGTGCAGCACCATGCAGCTAGTGCTCCTAAGTCGTAAGGCATATGGAAGAGGGCGGTGTGGAAGTTTGACGGATGAAACGGAAAGACAAATTTAATGTCGTCGGCAAAGATGTAGGGTGTTCCATGTCTGAAAACCTAGAACACGTCATTGCCGTAGAGCAGGAAAAGTAGAGGGCCTAAAACGCTCCCTTGAATCACGCCACATTTGACTGGTTTTGGAAGCAACATAAAGTCCTCAACCGTTACTGACTTTCAGCGAGCTGTAGGATATAATGAGAACCAAGTGTGCAGTTTGCCGGAGATACCGTATGATTCCAGCTTCATCAAGAGTTCTGTATGTGGTACTCTGTCAAAGGCTTTTGTCATGTCCAGGAAGATGATGGCTAGAGCTCGCTTGTCAGTCTGTTGAGTTGCATGGTTGAGGAACGCAAATTGGCAGGTCTGACATTATTTAGACGGCAGAAATCCATGTTGTTGTCAGTCGACGTGGTTACGAGTAAGCAGGAAGGTGAGCAAGGTTTCTTTGATTATTCGTCCCATTACTCTTAAAGCAATAGGCGTGTGGCTGATTGGGCGATAGCTTTTCATGTTCTGCTGACTGCTCTTTTTGTGTTTGGGGATGACGGTGGCAAGTTTCCATGTGATTGGATAAATCCCGTTTGTCATGGAAAGCGTGAATATGTTGAAAATTAGAACTGGAATGTCCTGGCCACCGAGTATCATCAGCGCAGAGGGAAGACCATCGGAACCGGGATGTGATGACCATTTGACTGAGCTGATTACTCGAGTGATAGAACGTAGGTCAAACGTAATTGTGTCGAGTGAGTCTTTGGTGCACTTAGCTGACATAGCAGGTGAGGTGCCATTAGCGTCAGTGAAAGAATTGCGGAAGTATCCATTGAGGGTCTCACATATTTTTGATTGCTAGTTAACAGCGGGTGTTTCAGAAAGTCTGAACGAGGCAACAGGCGTAGATTTTTGATTGCTTCCTTTTCGGAGTAGTTGACTGAGTGAATTGGTTTTGTTAGACTTGTAGGCAGCATCCTCTACAGCAATCTGTAGGACGGTGCGCGAAAGTAAGCGCGGATATCAGATGGCAATGGGAGTCGGATACAGCGGATTGTATTCGATGGGCTACGACAAGGAGCGGATGGATGAAGCGAGGCGAGAGCAGACACGTAAGTGCGGGAACTTACAAGGCTGTTGTGTAACGAGCCGGTTGTAAGGAAGATTAAAACAAGAAGGAATAATGTACAATCGGTCAGCATGTAAATTGTAGATGAATGATAGCAGTTATCTTCTGGGTGCTCCAAATCTTGGCTGATTCCTGGGTAGTTTGCCAGTTGGTTAGGATTTGGTTCATGCGAACAAGGATGTAGAATTCCTTAGTTCTGGAGTATCGAAGGCGCATTTTTTGATCTTCCTAAGTACACCGTAGACTTTGCTGATTTCGCTGTCATCTTTAAGCGGCTTCTGCAAGTGAGTGGGGCGAGTACGTCTAGGCAGCTGAAGAGATTTGGATGTATGACGTGTGCGGCTGTGTATACATCAGTAGTTAAAAGAAGTCGTCGTAGTGCGCATATATGCACTAATACCTCAAAGCTGTCCCAATTAATGTGGTTGAACATTCGAAGCTGTTTGACAAAAGAAGAAGTGACGCAGTGTGGAGTAGAATGTGTAAATATGAGTTTGACCGCCTTGTGGTCGCAGTCATGTATGTTATCTAATATACTAACAACTGCATCACAGCACCTTGCGTAAAGATTGAGTCTATGGTGTTAGAAAGCCTGGTGTGATCATGAACTTGTTGGGTCCAGTTATTTGCCTGGACGGTGTCAACGAAGCTTCTGTATCTGAGTGGGGCAACCTGGTCGTTCCAGGGGATAAGTGGCATATTGAAATCGCCACCCACCATCTTGTGACGTGGGGGCATTAGGGAGGTTTCAGTGAAAAGCTTATTGAGTTTATTAATCTTTTTGCTAGAGGTGTGCAGAGGGTTGTATACGCAACCGATAAGGAGGTCAAGTTGACCCCCTGTCGTCTGGATCCAGATGGAGTTTTCAGGGTCACGTATACATAACCGTTCAAAATCGGGTGCACCAAAGTCGTCCCGGACATAGATAAGGAAACCACCACCCCACTGGTTGTCCCCTCCGTTGCGGAATGTGGTGTAGCCATGGCTGCGCAGTAGGCTGCCAGAGGCATTTGAGAGGTTCCACGTTTCTGTGATGAGAACCAGCTGTGGGAATGAGATTAGGATGAAAGAGCCCATGAAGCGAATCTTGTGTGCAATAGATCGCGCGTTAATAAGCAGCATACTGTATGATACAACGCAAGGAGAGTTAAAGGAGTTAGATTATGTGAGGTAACTTACACAATAGGGTGCAACTGGGGCAGGGTAAATGGAAGTGGTATGAAATGTTGCTGAGGGTGATGTAGGAATGTGCTCAGGAAGTAATTGAGT
>CALYDF020007782.1:0-12229 GCA_944474145.2 Dicrocoelium dendriticum | reverse complement strand
GAGGAATTTTGTAATCAAGCCCGTATGACAAAACGTCTAACTGCAAAGCGTCTAGTTGTACGTCCGATAAATTCACCACGTAATTACTGGGATCACGAACGATTGGCTCCTCATCCCGTGAGCTGTCCTAGAGGTATGTAGTCTAAAAGCTTTTGGTAGAGTTAGCATGGAATGCAATTCGTGACAACTTAATTTTTAACGCTTTATTTGTTAGACATTGCATATTGGTGCTCTAACAAGGAGGCTCGTTATGTTAAATGCACCTGGTGGGCAGAGGTAATGTCATGCTGTCGTGTTTACTTCGGTAAAGTAAAGCTAGATGTTTGTGTGAATATTATCAACGTTGCTGGTGTGGCATTTGATGAACGAAGATTATAAGCGTTCATGCTTTCTTACTCAACCAGGAACATAGCAGTAAAACCTTGCTATAATGATGAAGCCAGTACAATACGTTAATACCTAAGATTACCATTTTCTCAGTTAACAACTGCGGACACTATTCTAGCCACGTCAAATGTACAACAAGTCTTCACACGCTAAAATAAACTGCACGGGTTATCTTGATAGTTGGATAGCACGTAAATCATGTAGACAAAAGAAATAAATGATATAGATGACCTTTTTAATCTTAGCGACTGATGTAAGACTAATACCTGAATCACGCCTAAGCAAAGATGAGTCACATTACCAGGCCCCAATGTCTGTACCATATAACATGCTTAGAATGTAGTCAAACACATTTCGGATTGATGCGTTAGAGCCTGAGTCGTGTGCTCATGAGATCGAAACAGGACATAATCCATTATAAACATTATCAGTGCTGCTCCAACGAAATCAATTATTGTATACCCTTATATTCTTGGATTTTTCAAGATATGAACTTTCGTGATAACCAATTTTACAACAAAAGCTGAGCTCAAACAACTTGTTCATTGGATAAAAGTGTAGCGTCCTCAGTTAGATGTACATAATGGTTGCACCATATCCTAATAACAAGTTAATACTTCGGTATCATAAATTGGCTGCACCAACATATTGCAGCCAGGCTGTTTACAGGGTATACAACTGAGATGACTAGTATGGGGAAGTTCGCGACGCTGCACTTACGTCTACCTGGTTGCCGGCATCAGTTCGGCACTTGCATGTCACTGTTGCCTTTATAGGACGGCCACAGGGCAGTCGTTCCTAGGTGGATCGTTTGTGGCTTACACTACATCACCCACAGCTCCATCCACATACCCCATTTGCAGTGTAAACCCAAAGGAATAATACCAGAGTCTTGTGGTTGGGAACCACATTACATCACCAGAGCTGGCTCACAATTCTTCAACATACAAACCAGCAACATTCCTGTCTAGTCAGAGAATAATGCGTAGCAGACATACATAGCTCAGTGGTTGAACCGTAGCCCGCTCAAAGTTGGATGGGACCATCCTTGGGTTCCAGCGAGGTCACCAGGACCGTGTATTCCATCTCCCCAAACAATGGCCAGCTGTCTCCTGGAGCCAGCTTAATTGAAGTAGCGCTTTCTCGACAAGTAGGCACCTTGTTCAATCAAGCGATGTCACGTCGAGGAGAACAAGCAACGCATGGTTTAAATGACGTCGACAAGGAATATACAGCAGACGACGTGAATTGCGAAAATTGACTAAAGTGGAGTACCTTTTATTCGATTTAAGGAGATGTAGTTTAAGTTTTAGTGTAATTCGGTGTAGACCAACTGCGGTGAAGTAGTACGTCTAACGCAAAATCAACCTCAAACTGTGACAATTTTCCTGCACAACTGACGTAAAAATCTTACGTACCGCAGTCTCCAACCACTTCATTGATTTGGTATACCTCTAATCAGGACCATTGAAGCTGCTCATCGGCAGTAGCCATTGCCAGCTAGGAGAACTACAATTCTAATTGCGGGAGAATCAAGCCCATGTCCAGGGATATGCCTGCTTACCGTCTTAAAGTTTCGCTGGTATCAGTGTCTACTAACAATGCTACTGAGTAGTACGTACTTATCCAGTTAGGTTACGGGGTGATAAACTATCCTCAGCCGCGTTTCCCAGCTTGGCGAGTAACGCATGAAATCACTTTCTTCAGTGTTTGAAACCGAATATGTTTGATACTACATGCATCAGAATCCTCATTGGGCGTCCATTAAAGGACGTAATGAACCCTTAGGAACGGGGGAAGCATTCGGAGTGCAAACGAACGAAGCTAACTGCAGTTGAACTCCCTCTCTAATCTCAAATACTTGGGGGAAATAGGATTCTCTTGGCAGCGGATAATCCTGAAATATTTTACTTTACACTTTGTAGCGCGATAATTTGGACGCAGAGCCAAGTCGCGTGGGCATTCTTAACACAGTGCTGGTCACTTCTAAGCAATAAATCACCAACCTTAAAAAATCTTACACTCACCCTCTCGAAATCTTGAAACATATTTGGAAACGATCGGGAAATCATCATTGCAAATTTGGGTAGATGACCGGATAATATATCTATGGTGATACACAAGGCCTCGCTTTTGACACAAAAGCCACCTGAACCACGTGTATGCGGGAATCGCCCCATCACTTTTTCACAGGGCAGGTGCTCTGTGCACGGAGGAAGAAGATAAGAAAACAGCGCAGAGGGAGGCAATGAAAAACTTATTAGCTAGTGGATATCCGAAACGGTTGGTGCAACACCAGCTACAGAAATGCCTCAACCCAAGAGCAACACCAAACACAGAGTGGGTAGCGACAGTGGGTAATCCGTATAAAGAGGGAACTTCGGAAGCGATTCGGTGAGTATTGAATAAGGAGAAAATAAGGGTAGTTTTTAAGAACGATCAAACGCTGCCGTCCACGCTGGTGCATTTGAAGGATTCACTCCCTTTAGATAAAACAAACAACTACATTTACAAAATTACATGTAAAGATTGTAGTCAAGTGTATATAGCCCAAACAGCGAGGGAATTACGTACAAGGATTTCAGAACATAGGCCAGACATATCACGAGTTCCGCGAAAATAGCTAGTATGGCGTCCTGCGCAGAGACTTGACAATACCAATGCATGCGCCAGACGCGGCGAAATAAAGTGACTTCAACCATGTCGAAGTTATCAGGAAGTGAAATGGTGTTGTTGCTCATCCCAACGTTGGCACCCCACGACCGCGGTTTCGTCCTGGTTTGGCTTCATCAGGTGGAGATAGCCTGCGCTGGGCTGGAACTCAGAGCCTAGTGGCTCATGCTTGACGCCATAAGCACTATGCCACTGAGGTCCGCCAGCAATGCTTGGTACAGCGGAAACGAATTCAAAGTTGGACTTGGAGAACCCTCTGTGTGTTTGGGTTGCTACAAGCAATCTTTAATGAGACCTCGGTTCACTTGAGGTGGGCCTCGGTCATTCCAATCACAAAGACCGCAGGTAAAATGAGGCTGTTGCTCATCCCAACTCCGGCGTCCCACGACCAATCCTCGTTCGAACCAGGACGAAGCCGCGACTGCTTTCCTGTGGCAAGTGTAGTCAGTTGGTCTGGACAACACTCCCCAAAAGACGCCAGTGAAATAACTCGTGGCCTGCATTTGGTTGTGGAGAAACTTGCTCTTGATGGAAATGAGAATCACACCTCTACGGCGGAAGAGGGTAGTGAGTATGTGGTGATGGAACTTCAGGCGGTGCGTTCAAAAGCGATCGAGACCTTGCGCTCCATAGCAGTGGCACCAAAGTCCATGACTAGTATGACCATTTCACAAAAGGTTGGGAAAAATGAAAAACTTACCACGCCTAAACTGGACCCTATAGAAACATCGAACTGCAGTGCTGTTAGGCCGACTAAGTTAAATGGGAGAAAACCCCTCAGAAGTTTATCCGGCAAGCCCAGGCAGGCAAAACCAACAAAGGGATTATCCCGTAATGCTTTAGAGCAGCTCAGCGTTGATTCATCGACTCAGGCAGCCGACGGAAATGAAATGGTACAGAAAAACGCGTTATCTTCTCGGGCGAAGAGTCCGAGGGGAAACAACCGCGTCCGGAGAGACTAAGCGGGTGGTAAACTAATTGCTGTATTGTGCGTAAGAAATGGGGAGAGTTAGCGACGAGTTGTTACCACGTTGATGTGGCTGCTGTGTCGGAATCCTGGCTTTCTACAGACGACCTTATTAACGATTTGGTTATAGACTACGCGTGCTACAAAGCTGACAGGCCCCGGGTATAGGACTGGTGTAGGAGTCCTCTTGCTTATAAATTGCCAATATAAACACTGGGACGCTCTATTAAACCATGAGTTATGCAAACTTTCAAGGGGTATCCTGCTATCTAAAAGCAAAGGGTAGTTGGAGATTATTGTGTGTGTTTATTGTAGCCCATCCTCCACGCGAGAAGAGGACAGGGATCTTGGTACGTTACTAAGACAGACGGCAATAGCCGTATATGCTTTTCCGATCGTTGGTGACCTAAACCTTCTCCATACCGATTGGCAGCTTGCTGACAACAAGGCGGATAGTCTGGAAAAGGAATAGGTGGATTGAGTGCAAGAAAGTGTGTTCGAGCAATAGGTCAATGTTCCAACCAGGAGTCTTACAGGGAGTACGTCTTCAATCCTCGATATCGTGATGGTCAGACATGGTCACTTCATAGAGCTAAGCGTGGAGCTACCCATAGGTAAGAGGTTGTTCGGCAAGCCAGCCAGCAAATGGTTCGGCGGCAGTGTTCCAGGACGTGGTGGGTTTTCGCCTGGCAAGCGTTCTCCCTATAAAAAGCCACATATGTCCGTTTAACAACACTGTGACGTGGCGGATGTGACTCGCCACTAAATAAAGTCACTGCCCCTTGCTTCATTCTGGCGAAGCATTGTATTCCAGCAACTTTATGCTGTACTTCTGGGGAGCATTGGGCCCCTGTATGACAAAGGAACAAACAAAAGGCGTATGAACTGAGCAATCAGTCACCGGCTCCCAATGGGCGCGATTCCCTGAATTCGCTCCGCTGCCTTGCGGGCAGGCTATTCAGCCAAAGGCTCGGGGTGGTGTCCCCTATGTCAACACCCTACTTCGGCTTGGGCAACCGGGTAGTATCTCGCCCTCTGAGGAAACCATGGACATTGTTGTGTTGTGTTTTATTTTACTGTTTCTATACCTTCGTTTGAATCCCATGGTTTCTGATGGCATTATGTCTGTTAACAGACTTTTGCAAATATATATATATATACATAGGTAAGAGTGATCATTGCGTTTTGGTCTTCTCTGTAAACACACCGAGGCTTGCAGAGGACCATCCAAGGTGAAGGGATTTAAATCTTATTGGTTTTACGAAGCTGCGTGATCGAGCCCTTAAAATCACTTGGATTCCTGATCAGGACCAGGCCACTTTGGAACAGAGGTTGTTTCTACTCCAAAGTGGGCTCGTGCAGGTACTGAACGAATTTGCTCCTCTACGCCCTAGGAGACATCTTGGGAAACCCCGATGGTGAAGGAGAAAGACTGACAGAGCGATAAAGGGGCGCAATGCTGTGTGGAGAAAATACCAAGAAACTTGTGGCTTACGACGTTGGCTGTAGTACAAAAGATGTCGAAGCATGGCTAAAAAGTAGCAGCGGCAGGCGAGGTACTCATTTGAGGTTAGGTTGGCCAAATTTGCGAAAACAAATCCTAAGTGTTATTACAGTTATGTCCAATCAAAGGCTTCTCTAAGTGAGGTGGTCGGCTGTCTAACCATGCAGGACGGCAGCCAGGCTGTAGACGACGTCGATAAAGAAGAAACACTGCTGGGTTTCTACCAACATGTGCATCGGAAAGATAGTGGGTCAGCCTTGCCATCACAGCCGCACTGTTCAAGGAGGTATACAATGCGGGAAATTATTCTCATTGCGCCAGAGGTCTTCACAGTGTTGGCCAGTTTGAACCCTTATAAATCAGCTGGTCCTGACAGGGTACATCCCGCCATAGTTAAGCCGCTGGCTGCTATTCTTCGGTATCCTGTGTCGGAGTTATTCAACCAGTCTCTTAAAGGTGGCCAGCTGCCACATGATTAGAAGTAGGCGACCATTGTTGCCGTCCAAAAGTGGGTTCTAAGTAGGTGCCTTTTAATTATAGACCTGTTAGTTTGACCAGCATCATGCTGAAGTGCTTGGAAAAGCTTGTAAGGAATAGGATCTGCGAGCACTTGACTAAGCACCATCTAATTAGAGCGGAACAGCATGGCCTTCTTAAAAAGAAGTCTTGTCTTACCAATTTACTGTGCCTTTTAGGTGCGATTACCCGATGTCTTGATAGTGGGATGTCGGCAGAGGTGTGCTATTTGGACTTGAGTAAAGCCTTTGACTCAGTGAATCATCGATTTTTAATTGAGAAGCTGACATGATTTGCAATGCATCCGCAACTATTACTGTGACTTTCTAAATGCTTACGTGGAAGGACATTCAGAGTCAGGGTTGGGGAAGTGAGTTCTAGTGTTGGCCATGCCTACAGCGGTGTCCCCCAAGGTTCGGTACTGGGTCCATTGTTGATTCTTATGTTTATAAATGACCTGGCTGCTCTTCTTGTGGATCCCTGCTATATTTTCGCAGATGACTTGAAGCTAGTCAGTAGGGGAAACCGAGCGACATTGGCTAAGAACATTATCACTCCGGTGGATTGGTCGAGCCAATGGGATCTACTTTAAATGCCAATAAATGCCAAATATGGACTAGTAGTGGTAGCGGAATTGCAGTTCAGTCTCCTGCAAGATCTCTATCATTGCGGTGTATTGATGAAGCCCGCGATCTAGGTGTCATCGTAGTGAACAATCTTAGGCCTTCGGCACAGTTCCCCCATGCTGCCAATATAGCGCGACAGGAGTTATTTCGTCGTAGGAGGGCGCTGAGTAATACTAAAATAGAAGTATTCTTGCTGTTATATAAAGGAGTGGTTAGGTCACATCTGGGGTATTGTGTTCAGGCCTGAGCAACGTACCTCCGTAGTGACGCCATGTACATAGAATAGATTCAGAAACTTGCGACAAGGATGATCAAAGGCCGGCAAGGGAAGTCGTACAAAGATCGTCTAAGTAGCTTGGGCTTATTTTCCTTGGAACGGCGTAGGTTAAGCGGGGATTTGATAGACGTTTGAGATCGCTAAGCGACTTAGTGATATTAGTCCCCTCCATCTGTTTGAGTTAGCTATGTCGGACCACCTGCGCGGGCATCGCCTGAAGCTCAAACATCATAGAGCTCTTTTGGACACCAGGGTAAAAAATTGTACGACCCGAGTAGTTGATATCTGGAATCAACTTCCTTCTGATTTAGTGGAAAGTGAGTCTGTAGAAGCCTTCAAAAGGAGCTTAGATGACTGCTGGCCTGTCCTTTCCCCAGAGATATTGTAAATGTACTGAAATATGTGGTGTACTTTGATGCTGACATATGAAAGCGCAAGTATTGCTTTCGTTCTTGCTTCATTCCTTTGCAGAAGCAATAAGAATCAATCCAACATCAAAGTGCAGGGGGCCGCTTCACTTACCAGCACAAGAAAGTGGACGTTCGTTAGGCGACATCCTCTATCGTCAGTTCTACTTGACCTGAACTGATCTAACTGCAAACTGATAAGTCTCTGTACGTTGCTTACCCATGTTCGTTACAAAATGCCAATGTTAAGCAAATTCACTTCGCCAGACGAAGCTTTTGTGTCAAAAGCGAAACGTCATGTATCACCATATATATATTAACCGGTCGTCTAGCAAGTTTTCTGATAGGATACATCCAACGCCACTTGTGTAGTCCGATAAGTTTTTGATTGCAACAGATAAAACTCATCAGAGCCGGTGGTTCCTGACACTGCGCTCTTACGATTAATTGGTTACATACACACAACTGTGATTATCCGTCTCGATTCAGCATAACAAGGACTCCACTAGAGATGGAAGAAGGAACTAGCGGTAGAGACATAGAATGGCGAAGGCACTGTAATAATGTGCAAGCTCGCTCTCAGGGAACTACATTTAATAAATGTACTCGTTCCAGAACCTGGCACATGCATGGATGAAGAGTTCATAGTTGATATTTTCCGACACGGTGTTATCCATTACTTTGGTAGAGAAGGTATGTGATCTGTTTAATGATTGCAGCAAATTTTACCAATTATTATCCCGTTACTATTAATTTGCTCTTTTAATCTCCAAGGATTAAAACTTATTTGATTACACAATTTGACGTAATGCGATCTTAAGAAAATCAATGCTTTAATATTCTGTATACTCTTAACCGATATATAGCAGGGGCGAAACACGCACGGGTAAGTAAAACCCTCTGGCGTCTTACTAATTGTTTCCATGGCAACTGATAGTTTGGAGAAGTAGCTCCTAATATCATAGCGGGAGAGAGCAATATTTGCAAATTGCACATGAAGCACAGTATTTATTGTCTTACATGAGTCAAGTCGAAACTCTCCGATGTCGTATGAAGATTGATATTTTTACAATTCTATTGCGCAACCAACAAAGATTTATCAAAGTTTTTTAAAACCCATCTATGGGAAATCAGTATGAATATTTTGGCAATTGCTTTTTGGCAAAATGCACAAATGACTCAACACTTTAAATTGTCGTTACTGTTGAAGGAAATAAACTTATGCAATGAAATACAGGACTTGAATTTGCCTAGATACATGTCAAAACCTTCCCTATGAAGTGAAAATTAAGCATTTGGAAAGGGATTGCTTCTAGATTTGTGGACTCATCAGCAATCCATTGACTCAAGGAGGGTACGAATAAACGTGGAGACTGTAGCACCCCAAAGAAACTTACTATCGTTTATGTGCAAATTTATTGCCAACTTATTTTACATTACGCTTAGATGATTTAATTATCCTTACATCTGGCCTGCCACTTATCTGCTCTGTATGTTGTTGCACTAGCGTACCCTCCTGTCACGCTTCATCCGTCCACGTCCTTTTCAACCCTTCGAATATTTCTCCGCTGTGTGCAACTTCAATTGCCTTCTGATATTCGCTCTCGATTACGCGCACCATCTCAAACTAGTATTAGCCAGATCTGCAAAGTTGTGACCCCGATGCGCACACGCGAATTCAAACTAGTTTCCTTGTTTGTGTTTATTCGTGAGTTCGTTCCTTTTTAACGGGTTTGGAAGAGTAGTTAGTATTTGCTTGTGTAATTTGAATAGTCACATCGTGTATTTGTTCATCCTTGATCTCTTCGATTCACAACTCAATAGGGGCATCTGAGTCGTTTCACAGCGTAGACGTGCTTACTTTAGAGGCTAGAGGTTTTATGAGTTCGTTCGCCATATTCGAGATCGAACTCGAACCTGAGGGCTACAACCAGCTTGGCTTTCGCCGTCCTTCGTCGGTTATGACGCTGGTTCAGGACATTCTACTTTGCCCAACCAATGAGGCGGAGTATAAAATGATGAAGCAGGCGATTTTAAGGGAGTTACAGCCCAGCGCCCGGGCTCGAGTTGAACAGCTCAATAATCTAAAGCTAAGTGATCGCCTGTCGTCTATGTTTCTCCAGGAAATTAAGCGCATCACTGGTCCCTTGTTTTGGCGCGAAAAAGAGATAAAGAATCTGCTACTTGCGCATCTCCCAGAGCCAGCGCCGGTAATACTTCTATGTTTCTAAATACGTACTTGGAAGAACTATCAAAGCAGACACTGCGTTCAAACATCTACTGCAGCTGTTGCTCCGGTGACGTGGATAGATACTACTGGCAAGCACCTGCTCCAGAAGCGTTCTAGGTGCTGGAGGACCTACCATGGGGCTCCATCAACTAGCACCCATGATAGATACCGCGAGGCTAGAAATAGGTGTAAACAACACTTAAGGAAAGCTCGGCTGTGTACGAAAAGGAATTAAATGATGGAGCTTCGGAAAATCCGAAGAATTTCTTCGCTTATGTTAAGAGACGCTGTGGTTCAACTTCGGTAATCACAACTTTGATGCGGGCCGATGGAACTCGTGCGTATGCGGACTCAGATAAGGCTCGTGTATTTGAGAAGCAGTATGCAGGGGCTTTTGTACGTGAGGCCGCGTTGACTAGCCTTGAACTGGTCCCCAGAGTACCTGAGGGTTCTTATGTAGCTGAGTTTACTGGGATGGAAACGCAGGTCCTTAAACTGCTGCAAGAACTGAACCCTTCCAAAGCAGCTGGACCTGATTCCATTCACCCGAGGCTTCTGCATGAGTTGGCGGTGGAACTGAGTGGACCGCTGACAATGGCGTTTCAGAAATCACTTGACAGCTGAACATTACCTTCCGAATGGAAGGAGGCTGTCATCTGTCCTATCTTCAAAAATGGCGACAGGAGTCTGTCAGCCAATTATAGGCCAGTTAGTCTGACTAGCGTCGTGGTCAAACTGTTTGAAAAGCTGGTGAGAGATTCGTTGGAATGTCACCTGAATAGATTTACTCTACTCAGTAGTGCACAACATGGATTCCGGAAGGGATTTCGTGTTTGACGAATTTGTTGATGGCTCGTGAAGCTTGGGCCGAGGCAGTGGACAATGGCCACGTAGTGGATGTGCTTTTCGTAGACTTCTCGAAAGCATTTGACAAGGTACCCCACTTGAGGTTATCACAAAAGCTGGGTCCTACGGCGTATCTGGCCGCGTCCTTCACTGGGTATCTGCGTTCTTGCAGGGAAGAGAGCAGTGTGTACGTGTGGGTCGCAGCTTATCCTTTAAGCAAGCGGTCCTTAGCGGTGTCCCACAGGGCTCAGTCCTTGGACCGATGCTGTTCTCTATCTACGTAAACGATCTCCCTGGAGAGCTTGGGGTATCATCCCTATTGTTTGCTGATGACCTTAAGCTATGGAATGTTGTAAATGTTCCTGGGGGTTCTGAGGTCATACAGCGTGCACTGGACAGACTCTGGGACTGGTCTACTTTGTGGCTACTGCCCATAAATCAGGCTAAGTGTTCCGTCCTTCGTATAGGAGCAACTTTCCCGCCTTCGAGCTACGTAATCGGTGGGGTCGAACTCCCCCTTGTCTCCAACCAGGTAGACCTAGGTGTCGTTCATTCCTCGTCTTTACATTCTGGTGACAACTGGAAGAGGGCCGCTAGTAGGGGTTTCAGAATGTTGTGGTTAATACGCCGTTCTTTCGGGGTCTTAAATGCCGACATATTTGTGAAGCTGTTCTCAGCTTTCGTCCGGCCCCATCTGGAATACTGCGTCCAGGCTTGCCCGCCCTGCCTTGTTCGGGACAAAATGGAGCTTGAGAGGGTTTTGAGAGTAGGTACCAAATTGGTTGAGGGGTTACGGGGGCAAACGTACCCCGAGCGTCTACTTAGCTTGGGTATGTATTCAATGCACTACCGACGGCTTCGAAGAGACCTAATCCTTACTTACCGCATTTTAACAGGGAAGGTTGGACCGGACATGAGTTGACTACTTAGCCCGGCTAGCTTGCCTTGTCTTCGCGGTCATCCCATGAAGCTACACAAGCCGCGTTCTGACCGGATCAGGGCGGAAACTCGGTTATCGCGTAGAGTTATCGAGCGCTGGAACTCGCTTCCAGAAAGTGTAGTCAGTGAACCTACGGTTAAGAGTTTCGAGCATCAGTTAGACGCTCTTGGGTGGCAACACGAAACCTTTCCCTTCTCCTGACCATATCCATCTTCAAACATTTAGTTCTTATTCTGTCATTCTCTTCACTCTTTGGTGTTATCCTTCATTTAAATGACCTTCATTCCCCTTTATCTTCCATTTACTTTCTACTTCTTTCTTACTTCACGTAACCTACACAGCGCGGACTGCTAGTGCAGGGAACGTGGGCAGTAACTGGTTGATCAGGGTGTGTTTCGGGTGGTTCGTTTTAGATCTATCAAGAACTAGCACCTTATCATTTCCTGGCTCAACGATTTGCTCAAGAAGGAACACTCAAGGGATTTTCCTATCGTTCCAGTCCATCTGAATCTGAATCTGCTTCCTTTACATCGGCCACATAATAGGCGGCTCGAGCGTATAGTAGTATACGAGGTATTTATTTTGCATTGCAGCTTGTCACACTACTTGGAAACGGAAGAGATCAGAACGCGGGACTTGAGAAATATTACACTGAAAAGAGCTACTTGCTGTATTGGCGGAAATGGTTTCGCTACCGTTGTAATCAGTAACATCCAAATTATTTTGAGTGGCTGCAGGGTATATGCCTTAATTTGGCTGTATTAAGGTGTGGGAAATGGGAGATAATGCTAAATGGATTTGTTCAGTGCAAACGGTTATGATAAATTAAAGTGATGACTACAGATGTAGTTGAAGT
>CALYDF020007781.1:0-12200 GCA_944474145.2 Dicrocoelium dendriticum | reverse complement strand
TCGGGAAAGAACTGTATCCAGTCTCGACCCATGAGGCATCAACGAGACAAAACTCTCATTCTAGAAGAGTATAAAGCTCTGAATGGCCCTAGCAAAACAGCTGAGCTAGCCAAACTATTCCGTGCCCGGGGTTCGCGTTGCAGTGACAATCTCAGTTTTATCACCACGCCTGATGGAACATACTACGACGCACCAGATGATATCTGCGAAGCTTTCAGTGCTTATTTTGCCGAATCAATGCTCACTGAATCATCAGACACACCAACATTTATCACGCCGCAAAATAATGAAGGTCTATGCACAGTAGAATTCACTAGAGCGAAAATCACTAGTCATGTCGCTCGCTTATACTCCTCAACGTGCGCAGGCCCTGATGGACTACCCCCATGTTTAATAAAACGCAGTGGTAGTGACTTCCTTCTGCTTTTGCTCAACATCTTCACACTCTCTTTTAACAACGGAGTATACCCTACTCAATGGAAAACTTCTGTTGTTATCCCGCGACATAAAAATGGCGCTGCCCACGAGGTTAAAAACTTTCGTCCCATAAATCACACACCCATCATATCTAGAATAATGGAAAGGATAGTAAAAGATGGACTATTTATATTCTTGAACAAAGCTAACATTATCAGCAATTCGCAACACGGCTTCATGCAAGGTCGATCCTGCGCAACATGCCAGACTGACTTTTTAAACCACACAACGGCTGCCATTGACAACGGAAACAGTGTCGTAATCCTGTTCCTGGATATGCAAAAAGCCTTTGATAGAGTGCCTCACAGAAGGTTACTGGAAAAACTGAAGGCTATAGGCATTAGAGAACCGATGTTCTCTTGGTTGTCTTCATATCTAATTGGTAGACAGCAGGTTGTGCGCATAGGCGACCAATTCTCTACACCGAAAGCAATCACTAGTGGAGTGATTCAAGGGAGTGTTCTTGGTCCACTTCTTTTTCTAATTTATATTAACGATATATTCCAGAGAATAAGAAATGGTGTTGCATTTATCTTTGCTGATGACATTAAAGTTGTCTACTCACAACCACGTGCAAATACTCAGGAAGCCGTACGTCTCATTCAGGATGACCTATCCGCCCTTGACTCCTGGTGCCAACTGTGGCAGATGTCATTTGCCGTGGACAAGTGTAATATTTTGTCGTACAAATGCCAAGTACCGCCAGACAGTTTATTACTACAAGGTGCCTATATCTCGCAATGCAGGACAATTCGCGACTTGGGCGTGCGATATTCAGTTACGTTTAACTTTTCTGAACACTGTGACTTCCAAGTTTCGAAAGCCATGAAGACCATTGGTTATATCTGCCATCATTTTTACCTCACGGAATCTCGCATATCCCTTTACAAAACATATGTATTGCCGTGTATGGAATACTGTTCAATGATACAGTCTAATCTACGGAAGTCTGACCAGCACGCTCTTGAGAGGGTTCATAGACGCTTCACGAAAAAGCTATGCGGATATTCCTCAAAGTTGACATACAAGGAGCGATGCGATACACTTGGATTTGACCCAGTTTGGCTTCGGATAATGAAGCTGAACCTATGTTTTCTGTACAGAATCATAAATTGTCAAATTCGCAGTCCTGAAAGCGGTGTTCACATAACTGTAAACAACAGATACCCAATACGTAACAAAGAGGTAAAGGTCATGATTCCAAAATTTTCTACGAGGATCAGAGAACGTTTCTTTCCAACCCAATACTCAAAGATTTGGAACAAACTTCCAAGTGATATCAGAACATGCTATCCTCTTTGCAATTTTAAGCTTGCTATTAGTAAGCATTTAACCGTCCAAAACGTGATTAAGATGTTCGGGACATCACAGTCCCTAGATAACGCATTCGAAAACGGTATCCATGGTGTCTGAATAAATTTCTGAAACGCATACACATAACAGTTCGGACAACAGCCCCTTTCATTACATTTTTTTCTCTCGGCCCAAATATCTATCATGTGATTGTAAAGAATCCTGATTCAGAGGCAGGTAAAAATAGCAGAACGATTCTGATTACTCTGTGTAACATAATTTGCAATTGCATCCATGTTTATCTCTGAAAATGTATTGATGAAATGTCATGGAAAAGTTGTACCATTATTTGATCTGTTCCTTATAGAGAACAGCTTCTCGCATAGTCGAGGAATATACAATTTATTTATTTATTTATTTATTTAATCGGTTTGTTCCCAGATACAACGATTAAGGGTAGGGTGAATTCGCGCTCCCCGTGCCTGGCTTTTGCGAAACATCTGCCCAACACCTGAATTAGATCGCCTGTGTACGTCTGTAATCTCGGGTTGCAAGGTTGCCAAAGTGGTAGCTTTTTCATTGAACCGCAGTTTACAATGGTGACCGCCCAGTATCTAGCTCCATGTCTATCGGTTCATCCTCTATCGTCAAACGCATTGTGTAAGGAGGACAGCTTTTCAGTGTCACGCTGTTTAAGTACACGGAGTTAAGTTCACTATTCCGATTTTCTAGGACCTTATCTTCACGTAGCTCTATCTTGCTTCGACGCTTCGATGAGGCGATGCTCGTGGGGCGGGAACTTTCCCCTCTACAGTCGCGTGCTAGACGACCTATCTTGTCGCGTTTCTGACAGATACTTTCTTTGTGCCGGCAATCGGAAGCATGAGAGTGCCGCAAACAACATCGATAACACACAAATTGTTTTCGGTGTTCACTGGTGTCTGGTTTGCGGACCGCGTGCACATCATCAACTACCGGACGACCAATGCACTCGCGTAATTGGTGTGTAATATTCTCTCGCTGGTGAACAATGAGACAAACGTGTTTCCACGTGGCGGCCGATACATCCAAGGATAAAAACTTCTCTCTGGCACTTTCGTCCGATATTCTCGCAATTAAACGTTGAATTTTCACTTGTTCTTCAATTTTCCCAGGTGTAATATCATTATACTTACAATCAGGAATAGATTGATGAATGTGTGCAATAAAATCATTGACAAGTTCGGCTTTTGGATAAGTTTTGAAAAGCAGTATCTAGCGGTGTAAGCACTTTGTTTCAGCGCCCATAGCGTGGTATAAATATCTAAAGCAGAACTGTGGGTGGCATAGTGTTCCAGTTGTCGGGCATCGTAGTGCCGTTGACCTTCATCGCCAAACACTTGCCTAAATAGTGTGATTTTGTGAGCCTCAGAAGGGCACACAGTCGGATTCAGTGCAGAAAGTAATTCTACGTAGTTAGTAAATGATTTCCTCCATCTTATCCAGTGATAAGGTCGGTTTTTCCTCAGCAGATGACCAAAAGATAGGAGTGGTATTCAACATTGGGTTCGTTAATTTCGTCGCCACTAAAACAGCACCACTAAACGTGTAACGCAAGCAGAAGACGTCTGAACAACCGGAGGTTTATCAATCAATTGAGAAGGTACAAAATTCACGGAAACTCGCGTTGCGAGACCGGGAGCGTGTCATAGGATTGGCTGGCTGTGTGCTTGATAACCAATCCGCGCACGACTGAAATAAACTGATCGAAGTCATTCGCGTACGTGACACAACACCTACGTGCGGCCTCATGTGGAATACGCGATCCAGGTGTGGCAGCCCTGGAACATGCAAGACTTTACAGCGCTCAAGACTCCACAGCGACGAGCCACGAAGCACGGCAAAGGGTTGTCCAACCTTCATTATCAACTTAGACTAAGGACCCTAAAATTATACTGTGGCCGGTACCAGCGCCTACGTGGCGAACTTATTATGGTCTACCAGATTCTAAGGAAACCCCACCACGTCTACCGTCACCTACTACAACTGAGCCACAACACGAATTTGAGGGGCCACGAGTTCAAGTGAGCCACGCAATACAGTCGGCTAGATTGTCGACAGAACTTTTACTCTCTTCTTGTGTGTCAGGTTTGAAATACCTTCCTAAATTACCTGTGTTTCGAAAACGCCTTGACGTTGTCCTAACCCACCTACACGACGAGATATAACCTGTGTGTCTCGACAGACGATATAATGCGACGAACGTTGCACAGCCAGAATTAACCTACACAACTGTGGTTGGCTCTTTCTGCGTGCCTCTGTGTTAACACTGTGGTGAGTCCACCAAAACGATTGTCATTTTATCCCTCTGATTCTATTCACCATGTTGTTCTCTTTTTGACCATCCTACGGGACTTGCTAAGCATCCGCATTTTTGCCCGTAATATACCGTTGTTCCACTCCATTGTACCTGAAACTGGGTTGTAAGTCAGGTGTCTTGGCCGCAACATTGTGGGTTCAATTCTTCCACGCCCAGATCAGATGTAAGACCGCGGAAGATTTCCCTCAGTTGTCTCTTCATCTTTCATATAGCTCGATAATTATCATCTGCCAATATGATTGAAACGTACATGCGGTTGTGGTGCAGGATTTGCTTTTTATATCAGTCTACAAAGACTGTATTGAGACACGTTAGATGCTTTTCTTTGAATCTGCACGGCTGTTTGAGAATTCGAGGGGAGGATTTATCTCTAGGGATGAATATCATCTCCGCTAGACGACAGATTTCGTTAAAATCTTCGGCTCCATTGCCTGAAGATCGGGATGAAATATAAATGCTGACTAATAGGATATAACTATCTGTTCGGGTGTCTTGGATTACATTCTTGGACGGAATACTTATTGTTTTGCGATATATATAGCGAACAATGATTTTCGTTTATGTACGTCAAGGGTAACACAATAGACATTGACTTTATACGGGTTAACGAGTACTGTTTTACAGGTCCCGTTTGGTTTTTTAGTGCGGTCACGGAAAAATAAGTTATTAAGAACAATTAATAATTTCAAAGCTGAATTTATGGAGCACGCTGTGTGGTTGGGTTGTGACTCGCAACCTCTATTTAGACCTCGGTTTACTTTGAGGTAAACCCCGGTCATTCCGATCTCGAGGATCGTATCCTGGACGGAAATATTTGGGTGTTGCTCTTCTCAACACTAGCACGCCACGACCGAGGTTTCGTCCTGGTTCGGAATCGTCAGGTGAAGATAACCTGAGCTGGGGTGGAACTCAGAGCTTAGTAGTTCACGGCTGACTCCTTGAACATAAATTCAGCTTTGTATTACTTTCCGGTGTGCCAAGCGTTGCTCGTGGATCTCAGTAGCACAGTGTTCAAGGCGTCAGCCGTAAACTACTAAGCTCCGCGTTCCACTCCATCACAGGCTATCTCCACCTGAAGAGTCCAAACAAGGACGAAACCGCGGCCGTGGTGTGCCAGTGTTGGGAGCAACACCCAAATATTTCCAATTAATAATTTCAGTAGCAAAATAATGATTTTTCGTTTGTGATACCGTAGTCCTGCTATCTGTTTCCCTGCTACACCAGGCAACACCTGATAAATGCTAGGTGACAACGCCTCTCGGTAACATAGTCCCGCACGAGCCAAACACCCGCAAACACTCTCATCGGACCCGTGCACGTTGAATACCCAGACGATGAGCAACAGCACGGCCTTCGAGCACTATTATCCGATCCAGCCACCTATGGGTGCAACGTGTGCTGACGAGGTATGGGCCAACTGAGAAACTGTCCTGGGTTTCACGCGCATGCTATCTTGTAGGTTGGATGTCACATTCAGCAACGTATTTGGTGAAGCGCATGGCACCGTTGGTCAATCTGTGTGTGCAGACATCCCATCGCTATCCGCAGCAATAGTGAGACACAACGCGATGAATTGAACTTGCTTTTCAACTGTGGACGAAGCACCCAAAATCCCCTTAAGTGCTTCCTTATAATGGAAAAAGTGCTTCTGAGTTTTAGCGCCTCACTGCATAAAGTGAGTATTTATGCCGTTCACTGTAAACTTTGTTATAATTGTCATTTTGATAACATGCGGTGATGCCAAGTGTTCGAGTTGTCCAACTGTCACCATCAAATCGGAAAGCCATTACGGAGTCAAATGGACAGTGCTCGTAATTCGACCCAGAGCGCAAGCATTGTTTTTGCCATTACGAGGTAAATTGGAACCGCCTACTTTGAATAAAACCTTCGGCAGGTTGGAGCGGAATACGTTCTACGGTTTACCATACCGCTACGGGATGCACAACGCCTGCGCTGTAAAACGAAAGATTTTTTATTTCTAAAAGCCGAAGCTTATTCAGAGTCAACAATATTGATGAGTGCGTACCACGAGAAAGTCTAATCAACTCGAAAGGATACGTCACAAGAGCAACGTAGCACTTTTAACAGACTTCAGTCGATATTGTGGTGCAGAATGGCAGACTCGTTTCGGACGCCATGGTGCATCTTTGGGATCCCAGCAACTGTGTTTGTTACAGGATAAGCACAGACCGCGTATGCATATGTGCCGGCCACAGAAAAGACTGTCACTTTCAAGTATCCATGGGAGATTCCACAAAAGCATCACCATGCGGAGAGCCCGTGGATCGTGTGGATCCCATCGCCCAACAAGTTCCTCTGTTACTTATATCCCTCAGTCATTGCAATAGGTCGCTCTACCAGCCTTCTGTTGGCAGGAACAATGTGTATCAGCGTGTTATGTACCAGACGAACACACCGAGATTGAGAGTTCAGCGTACTCCTCCTGTTATATCAGTGAGAATGCCATGATGGAGCAAATCGCGCTCATCGTCCACGGATTTAACATCTGAAGGATTAACAGCAGGGATGACAAGAGGTCAATGAACAATGAATTTATACGGGTTAAGAAGCATTGCTTTACAAGTCCCATTAGATAGTTGGTGGGGATATCAACGTAACAATAATGTTGATAAGGATAGTACAATAGTTAATAGTTTAAATATGAAAATAAGGACTTATCGTTTGTTTCGCTGTAGTCCTGCGATTCGCTTAGATTCACAACACTCACAGTTAACAACAAATAATTCCATGGTAAACTCCAGGTGTAGGATGGAGACGTAGTGTTAAGTGACAAAGTGTAAGTGGATGAGTGCTTTGTCCAACCGTCTTTTAAGTACTGTCAGTGTCGGTGCAGAAACGACCGATTCGGGGAGAGCATTCCACGGGTGACAGACACGACTGTATTGTTCTGCGAGTTTTAATGAGTGGCCCCTCAGGTTTTGTATTGCTGCTGAGTTGCAGTAAAGGGCGGCACACATGATGCGGGTCTCGCAGAATCAAGTATGCCCTAATCAGGTCGCCTCAAGTGTGCGATAGCTTCCGCTGAAAAATCCCAGTCGTTGCAGTCTCTCCTGGTAGGAAAGATTGCTCATTCCAATTACGTTCTTAGATGCCCGGCGTTGTGGCTGCTCCAGTGCATTAAGGTCGTGTTTCAGCCATGGATGCCAGGCTTGAATTGCGTATTCGACATGGGGGCGAACATACGCACTGAGCATTTGTCGAAATATGGAGCTGTTTATTTGTCCAAACGCCCGTCGCAACAGCCCGACGTGTTGGTTCCCGGTCTTCGAGGCCTTTTCGGATTGCCTGGAGCAACCCAAGTCATCTTGAACCAGGACACCCAAGTCACGTTCGAGAGTTGAATGTTGTAGTATATTCGTTCCGAGTCGGTATGAGTAGCTGCTCTGATGTCGGATGGAAAGCACCTTGCATTTACTGACGTTGAAATGCAATAAGTTTTGGGTCGACCATTGATACACCGTATCTAGGTCACTTTGAAGCACATGTTGGTCGGCGTTCGCCTTGATCCTGCGCCAGATTTTGATATCGTCGGCAAACATTAGAAAGTTTGAAGCGATTCCCCGTGCAAGGTCATTAATAAACACCAAAACAAACGTGCACCTAGAACTGAGCCTTGCGGCACACCACACTCGACTTGTATGGGACCCGATAAAGAGCCGTTGATGTAGAAAGTTGGCGATCCAGCTTAAAAGACGGTCTTCGATCCCGTAATGCTGCAGCTTGGATAGTAGTATCCGATGGTCTAGACGATCGAAAGCCTTGGAAACATCCAGCTAGAGCACATCGACTCCTTCTCCAGCGTCAGCTGCCTCGGTCCAACTACTGCGCGCAGTTAGTAGATTCGTTGTACATGACCGCTGTCGGCGGAAACCGTGCTGTTCAGGAGTGATGATGTTGCAGTTTTCCAGATAGCACACCAGTGCATCGGCAACTATGGATTCCGTGACTTTGGGGAGTACAGGAAGAAGGGATATTGGGCGGTAGTTGGAGGGATCAGTTCTGGTTCCACCTTTGTGAGTCGGGGTTATTATTCCAAGCTTCCACATGGCGGACCACCTCTCACACGTTTATGCAGAGGTTGACAGTTTAGCGTGCATATCCCTCAAGAAAACGGCAATGCTGTATCATAGAATCACAGTTTTATGTTCGCAACTTTTTCTTCTTCGCTTTGCTTGCGATTAACACCTCCCTTTTCACACGGGCAAACCCACCTTGCAGCTCCAATGTCCACATGGAAGTTGAAAAGAGTATGCAGACTCAGTTTCGTCACACCTTCATTCTTATGCTATAGTCTGTTTTCACTCGGTTACACTTAGCGCATATTGTCAGTGGAAGCGGAAATTGGGAAGAAAATTGCTTTCTTAGCCTCATTCGTCTCTATTCTCGATTGGACTGCATTACAAACAGGCAGAAGAATTAACGTTTCGCCAGTTAAATATACTGTTTATTACGCTTTAGTTACGCACTAATGCTCATTTCTCTTTCCATCTCGGTCCATACCCCTTCCGTATTTACTGAAGCACACCATGCTGTTCTTATTGGGGCGAAAAATGAAAAACCGGAGGGCGGACCATCTTGCTGTTATGGTGTAAGAGTATGGCACTAATTTCAATACCACATGATGCAAAGCCTGTCCATTATTTGAACATTTCATCTCGCTAACAATAGACGTGGAAATCGAAAACCGATGCTTCGAGAAATGCCAAACATACAAGTCATCAGGCCAATAGACGTCTACGATATTGAATTCAATAGTGCATTATTTGGAATTTCCTCTTGAATGTGCACATACAGGAGTAGCCATGTAACGGACATTTCACTGCATCGGAATCGCATGTTTAATCCACTTCTGTTATTGGCAACGTGTATTTGGGTTCCACTAACCACCAACACCCACTTCCTTCCGTTTATCGAGGTTGCTCATTCCCACTCCTCATTCTGCTCTTCATCCCATCCTCTTCCCTTTGAACCGCTGCACGCAAGTATCTGTTTGGAATCACACTCATAATCACCTCGTGCTAATAATGCACTTCGTGACTAGTCATCTTGTTTCCTATCCTATGTTTATCACCTGCTAATTTGGCATCTCATTGATCCTCTCTCATTGATGGGACCAGTTTTGATCGACCCGCTGCCCAACCTTTCTGTATAACTGCGTATTTGCCATTATCGTGAATTCCTCCGCAATTTCATCCGTTTTACTCTGAACCGCTCGGTACTGCTTCAAGGCCAACTTGATCGTTTTGGCGCACGGATTGTTCATGCATTTAGTGGTTGGGTACACCATTAAGGTCTGTTTCAGTTGATAGCTCGATCTGTGTTATACAGCACTGTAGATCGGTTCCAAACTTTGAACTGCTGAATTTCCAGTGCACTGCGCGTTTCTCGGCGTTTCAAGCCTTTGGCGCTTATTATGCATAGTAAGCTACTAATGACCTGTGCGCTCATAGGCGCAGTCGCTCTTTCAGTCGCGAAATAAATTACTTGTCTATTTGCAGTTCATCCTCAAATCCGCAACAAAAGAGGAAAGTGGTACTATAGAAACCAACCACACACAGTCGAGAATAAAAGATTTATTTATTCATCTACCCCATTCCGGTCTAGCGAAAATTGTCCATCAGTGGTTAGAGCAGCATCCATCGTGAATATCCTCAGTCAGTCACTTTGCCGAGTAGTCGCAGTTTAGTTTCACATGTGAAAGTTGTCTGCTTTGGGCATGCAATGAGTGCAGGACACAATAGCTGTATGAAGTACGATGACTTCGATAGGAGTGGTGGTGTGATCGATTCTGAAAGCCAAACCCCTCCCCCTGATTAGAGTACATTTCAGGAGGAGCCAAATCCAGTTCGACCGATTCATTATTTGCGATAGTCAATCCAGACTGAGTGCTCGGCGTGAAACAGCCGAACTGCAGTACGAATGTGCAAAGTGCACGTCTAAACACTGCGCAGAGGATGCACTATGCGAACCATTCGAGAATTTGCAGCATGTAATGTAACATCAATATGCTTACTTTAAGCAGAGAATCGCAAGAGTACCTCGGCGTTTTCGCGTGGTCCGATCATTTTCGCGCCCCGCCCCATAAATTCCTTAGGCAAAATGACGCCGAAGGGCTCTTATCATCACACTAGATCTCAGTAAAATTCTCGACTGACCACTCGCCTGATTGACTTCAAACTTATTGACAGTGTATGCGCACTTTTCGGGAACTCAATGTGCGAAAAATTGTGTGCGAAGCTGGGGGTGTGGACCATTAATCCGCTACGCCAAGCCCACACGGCTGTTGGTTAGTGGCCTCGAGCAGTTCTCTCGTGTGTCGCTGTGTATGTGCAAGATGAACGTTCCAGACAAAGCTTGGAATTCCGACTTGTCTGGTGGGGAGCCCATGGATCTTTTAATGCGAGAGATAGATAAGAGAAAGCGGATGCCTAGATCTTTTGTATCCGTGGTGTATCGAGTGTACACGGTACTTTACAAAGGGCTACCCGCTTGTGCAGAATCTAGTTTGGCACAGTAACCAGATACCAGTGCGTGTAAGGGATACAGAAAATTATGGTTTCACTCACTGAACAATCAATGGAAATAAGTGACAAACTGTCATCTGTTAGCATGTGCAAATTGGTCCGCGCATGAGGTGTTTTATGCAAAATGTCTTTTAAGCTGACAAACCAATGACAGGCATGTGGCCACGATGATAGAGATACTACGTGGGTATTACAAATGTTCGTATCTTGCCCCTGAATAAGCACGCTGCTGTTTGCATAAATCTCTTTCTTAGTTTAATCGAAGCTTGAAATTGAATTGAAAATATCGATTCAATTAATGTTCAAAATAAGCTTCCTTAACTTCAACTCGAATTGTCTATCGGTGATCCAATAACATATCTTTGCTATAGAAGTTCAAACATTGCTGCTGTAGCCCCACCTCTACAGCTGCATCGACATCCGACAGGTAATTAAATTTTCCTCCACGAATGTGATTTTTGAGACTCAAAAACAGAAAAATTCACTGGATGCATCATCCAGAAAATCGGGTGGGTGTTCAAGCGATTTAAAGCCTGTTGCCTCTATCACGCCCCGCATTATGTGAGTGGGGTCGTCCTCTAGAAGAAGCAGAATTCCTTTTTTTAATTTGTCACGCCTCTACTCTAATGGCTTCCGATTTTGTTGTATTAAGCCCACATAATACTGACCAGTAATTGTGGCACTTGGACTCAGTTAAGCAGTCAAGCATTTTCTTCGACAAACCGGAAACTGGAGACCATGTCCTTGTCAACCGAGGGTGCTGAGCGGAATTTCTTGGGTGATGTTGGATCAGCATGTTTTCGCATAATGCTCTATCTTTTGTTTCCAGAATCAATGTAACGGATCCAGTTTTCATGCTTAATTGCCATACGAGGCCAGCAGTTTATCTGATCCTTTTGAAGGACAAGCTGATTGACCTTATGGGAATAGTAAGTTTTAGTACGAAACGGGGCAGAAATGCCACAAAGTAGGGAGGTCCGACACAGCGGAGTGTATTCGTTAAACGTTACAGGAAAACATTTATCAATGAAGAGCACAGGAACAAACGTCAATTCAATAACTCTCCGAGCAGACAAATGATGAATCGGATGTAGGCTAGGGAACAGTAAAAGAGAAAACAGCATACAATCAATCAGCATTGAAACTGTATATAACATATAAGAATTACCTTTATGAGTGCTACAGCCTGACACATCCGTACACGATATATCATGTACTGAACTCAACATTTGTGGCACCTCTCGACCACTAAGTTTTCGTGACACATCAGATTATCCGTCAAAATAGAGTGCACCCTGATAGTTGAAATGCCGAATACTCTGCTAGCTAGTGTTTTACTTGTTTTCGTTCATCCAGATTGTTGTGCTCTTAACCATTGCAGCGTTTGCTTGAGTCACCGATCTTCACGGACGCGTAAAACGGCCAGCATCTTCGAGAATAAATTTCTTTTATTTTTTTATCAGGAGAAAGTTTTACAGTTGGCCGTATTACTTTAATTGCGCATTTGCTTGTTTTCTTTTCGCTAA
>CALYDF020007780.1:0-12286 GCA_944474145.2 Dicrocoelium dendriticum | reverse complement strand
GAAAAGAAAGAATGCACGTGAAATCGCTTTTAGGGACTAAGCAAGAGGCAATGCCACTCTGGACTTATTTCATTCGAAAAAAACAAGAGAAAAGATTTCCATCTTCCTTGATCATTACGTCAACACCTCACAGTGATCCATATGGCGCTTCAAACCAGTGAGCAAACTTTTAAGCAAATAACGAGAAGGTATATAATTTTGACCAAAATGGTCGCAACAAATGCATCGATCAAGGTTGTACGTGTGCATATGTAGAAGTATGGTACATCATCATTCATCTTTGTACACGTTAGGTAGAGGTGGAAAACACCTCAGCTACTGTGTCCCAATAGATTAGAAAATAAAGAACAAATGCAATGCTACGCCGGCCGAGTCACCGGTTACTGGATGGGCATGGTTCTGATGATCTAGCACCCGAATACTGTGTCCTAGAAAGTGATAGTATATTACGCATCACAATTGACACTGTGATGTAGGTTGAGTCTAGGCGCTAGACTGAGTGAATGGAAACTCATATCTCGAACGCCAATGAGGTCGGTTCTTTGCCCTATCAACAAGTGTATCCAACCAATAATGTTCATCGTATTTCGGACCACAACCAGGGAGCCGAGAGGCTCCACCCCAGACCAAGTGCGTACTAACTGCTTTCATTCCTCTTGACCAAGTCATATGTTGACCACCTCTTTTTTCTCCCATCATCACCCAATACGCAAAACAACGCACCTCGAGGGAATCGGTGGGCTGGCAAGCGCAACACTTGATCTAGTCATCGGAGCCTGGTGCTTGCCAAGCCGTTCACTACTGCTTCCTGCGCCATGAACAAAGCGTCGAACTCCCTTATTGCTCACACCGTGTTCCCACAGAAGATGAGCCAAACTGCGAAGGCGCCAGTGGTCGAACGTAACAAGCCTCTTTACATCAGCTGATTTAATGGGCCAGGTTTCACAACCGTATAGCAGGGCCGAACCTTCGGCTGCACTGATCTCTCTACCCTTCAGGGATAGGGCTAGTAGGTGGCGAAGATTAACAGAATCACCCCGAGCTTTTGGGATACGGTTTGTGATCTCAGCTACAGTGCGAACGGCGCTGATACGACTGCCGTGACAGTTTAATCTCTTAACCAATTCAAGTTGATCCCAACCAAAATTAACACAGGAGACAGTCGCTGTCAATATTGGAGGAATACTTTTTAATTAGAGGGAGCAAAGCATATCCCGAAACGGCTGACAGCCAGTGCTAATCTGTCTAGTGTTGTTCGACACGTTTGTGAGCTGTCACAGATGAGGTCATTGTCGTCAGCATAGTCCAAGTCAAGAAGTCGTTCATCCGGGAGCAGTTCCAGACCATGTCGCATCACACTGAAACTATTCCGATGATTACGATGGGCTGCGGCCAGTTCCAATTCGGACGCACGAATAGACCACTAGGATTCGATATCTCTCTTTAGGCAAACACAGAGTTTTGCCGGAGATCTTTACGAGTCTCATGGTGGTCACTTCCAGCCAAGCATGCGCCGATGAACATCGAAAAGTTCCATAGATTACGAAGAGGCCTAATGTCCAAGTTAGCTTTTGGATGTACCATATGAGAATTTGCCTGCTGCTAGTAAGTTCTGGTGAACAGGCGACCAGCGACCTTCAACTATATTCAGTGAGCGCTTGCTCAAGCCGTATGCCAGCCTACTTCGATACACATTCAAAAGATCTGGTTTCTTTAGTTGGCTGGTGTCTATGCGCTCCCAGGGTCGTTGAGGGCGCCTGCCAAAACTCACCCGCAGATCAGCACATATAGTAGCATGAGCAGAGTTCACACGTGTCCAAAATCGAACAACAGTTTTGCACGCAACGTCTCTAGCGGTACCCGAACGCAATTTGCTCGAGTTGCGTGCATGGCTGGTCTACAGCTCTTGTCTCACGCTCGGCTTGCTTCTCAGCACATCAAGAAGAAACTCAGCGTAGCGGAAATCGCAAAATTGTTTTCCGCATAGTACATTGAAATGAACCTCCATTGATGAAGCTCATTTTGGAGTGGAAACGCGAATGCCAAGTCTCGGTGCACGCGCGAGCAGAGATATGCCGTCTACAATGCCGCGGTCTTGCCTATTTGACCGCCTATCAACCGTTTACGATGGAAATATTCGTGACATTCTTGCTCTTCCAAATTTGCACTGTCTTCGCATGCCTTCCACGCGTGTGACGGACGCTGGATGAATTGAAACTCACCAACGTTTGTCCGTCCCGGCTCTCTCTCAAGGCTTTGTGACGGTAACCCCTTTCATGTTCTCTGCATTCGGTTTATTCAACTGTCCCATCCAAATGCGGCACGCTTACAGTAATCATCAGGCCATGTGTTTCCAGTCGTCTCCATCTGCATACGCCTGCAGTAATCGGTTCACCACCTGTAATGATTGGTACGTAGGCGATATATCGTATCGGCGAAGTGATTTTCCACGAGGAATTGCAACATAATATTTTCAAGGCTAATTTTCCTAACCTCCATGCATTTGACCCATATTCGACATCGTGAACTTGGCTGTTTGTTGCCACCAAATTGGTCAGATGTCAGGTCTGTTCACTTCACCCACAGAATTTGTTCAACTGATAACCTGATCTCTGTCTACAGTCTGTGTGCATGATCCCATCGTTACTCTTGATTACCCAGCGCCAGTTATTGATTTTCCGTGTTTAATAATTTCCGCCCGACAGCATTCTCACAGGCACATGCCGTCGCCAGCTCGAGTGACAGTGTTTCTGATGCAAAACGAAGAGAGTTGCTATCTGGTAACGAAGTTCATGAAGTGGAAGAGCGTACTTAGCCAAGGGCAATTATGTTTCCAGTTTCCTTCTCCTTGTCGATAGTGATATTTTCGAGCATGCTGCCTTTTTTGCAGTATTACTTTAGAAGGACAGTTTCGGCGCAGTGTTTACAAGAGTTTCGTGCAAAACATTTGACTTTTGCCGAATTTCGCTTAATACAAGTAATTTTATATCGAATTTTCAACCGGGATTATTTCGTGCCCGTTCTCGAATACTTTTCAAACATCGGTCCATATTTTCGGGTTCAGACCCTGGCTCCTTTTCTGGTATTTGTGTTTTGTAATCTGTTTTTCACCTTGTTCTAACCCGTAACTGCTTCTGTTGACTACCCTGCAGGTAATAACTCGACGGTTTTACGTTGTGTTTCATGTTTCGCACTGACTTTAAAAGCGTTCTGACGAATTCACTGAATACCGGCGCTAATGTGTCTTCGGCTGCGTTGATCAGCGAATCTAATACTGTATGCGGAAGTATGAGCTGCTCAGAGCCCTTGGCTGACGAACTTGGGGGCATGCAGTGCTATGTATGCAACTGCTGATACCATGAAACCTGTAACAAGTTGAGCTCTGACTAGCACGCAATGCTTTTGAATAGCGATAGTATGTTGTTCAATTGTTTTCTATTCCATAGCCGTCGATCTCTGCGTCCTGAGGTCACAGAGCAGACATCATGTAACGCCGCGCTGGGTAACCAGCAGATATGGTATTTCCTCGCAAATCTTGATCGTAAAGTGGAGCTACTGATGAAGTAAATGTGAGTCTCTATAGATGTCGGCTCATTGGAAGAAGCCACGCTGCCAACATCACCTGTTGACAGGGAGAATCCGACTGAGGTGATGACTACCTTGTCATGTGGCTCAGCTACCCAGAATGTACCTAACGAGGCCTCTGATGTCGTATTGGACGTCGTCCAAGGCGAGACGGATAGTATAGCTCCTGTTCACATTAAAAACAAGAGAAAGCGGTCTTAGAAAAATCCCGAAAGCCCTCTAAAAGCCTGAAGAACCTGAACCCATGAAGGTATTGGAGGTAAAACACAATGCTCAAACTCCAACCATCTCAGATTTATTGGAGAAGAAAGGCGCAGTGTCGACCCGCCAAACCCGCAAAGCCTGAAAAGACTAGACAGGTGAGGCAGTTGGAGGTAAAACACAAAGCCTCAAACTCTATTACTCCTGCACCTTTGGTGAAGCAACGCGCTGTGTCACCTGCCAAACCGATGGAAGCAGGGGTCGAGTCGAAGTATCGTGGAGTGGATACACCACGTTGAGACGATTCTTTTACTGATAGCAGCGTTATCTTCTGTATAGTTGCTGAATTTGCGGCAGCTTTTCCCAAGGAAAACATGCTGGATGACCTCCAGTGGTTGAATCGCTGCGTCACCAAGATGCTTTCACCTGGTTTCCCTGGAGTCACTATCAGGAAGCTAACCAGACTGGGAAACGCCCCTGTCGATACGCCTAATCTGCGGCTTCCACTACGTCGTGTAGTCCAATCAACCCCGGAGGAACACAAAGAGTTAATGTGCTTTGCATTAAAACTCAAGCTTAGCGATGTCAGCGTTCAACCAGACCTTCCACTGGCAGATCGACTGAAGTTAAGTGAAGCCATCAAAAGCTTCAACAGCGGGCGGGAGGCTGGTGAGCAAAGCCCCCGTATTGGGGGTTTTAAGGTGATCAGCCGGAAGTCAACTTCTGTCCTACCAGAACCTCTCCTGATAACATACAACCCAGGGATGGTCTTGACGAGTTCCTTCGGTTAGTGGTTAGCAATAGGCGTGGCCTAAGGAACAAGGTAAACGAAGTGGGTATACTTGTGGGCAAATCTTGTCCCGACATACTTGCTTTCACTGAAACGTGGTTGTTTCCGGATATCACAGAGAGTGAAGTATATTTACCTGGATACGGACTGCTTACATGTGATTACTCCGTTGGCTGCCAAAGTGAGGGCGTCGCAATTTATGTGAGCGGTAAGCCAGATGTGTTGAGGACCTATTTTCCAGTCGCCGAATCAAACCGTTGAAGCACTGTCGACTATTGTGTGCACTTCTTCTGTCCACTTTACAGCTGTAGTGGTATATCGAAGTCCTGCAAGTATCTCCAACGCAGCTGTTGAGTATATTCGTACTCAGGCTGTCAATAGTCGTCAAATACTGGGAGATTTGAAACACCCTGTGGTTTGTTGGACTGATCCATCTTGCACTTCGGCCGTGGGCACTTTCGGTTCGGACCTCCGCGAGCTAATGTTGCAACTGCCTTTGCATCAGTTGTAGACCTCCCGAATAGGGCGCCATAACAATGACTCTAATCGAACGATTACCGAAACCTGTGCGAAAATGAATCAGAGGAGGCTTGATGCCGGATGGAATGAGCCATAATGCTGGATCGACGTTGTTGCGGAATACCTGCTAACCATCCAAGTCACAAATTCCTGCGTCTAGCTGATCACTCACACTTGGCTGCGTCGGCCACCTCCTCATCGCCCTTGAACAACCCCTGATGATCAGGATCCAACTGCAATAAATTTTCGAATCGCTGAGTTGGGTCTCACTAATCGCGATAGTTTTCATTACGAAAATTGCCCCTGAACTGCAGCCATCAACCCATGGAGCAGATGACATTGTTCATCCAGTCGTTAAGCATGCAACTATGGAAGACCCGGTTTCTTCCACTAGTCAGAGTACGACTAACTCCCTGGATCCCACACACGATCCCTCAATAACGTAAACATGGATCAACCTCCTTCCCATGGTATCACTGAATCAAAGCGTAGACGCACGCATAGCTTGCTTCCCGGAAAAAATAGCAACAAAATTCGATGTAGCGAAAATCGTGCATTTATTATAAGAAGTTTAAACGTACATAAATGACTTGCGAATAAACAAATGTGAAGTTGGTGTTTTATAATGCGTGTAGTTGTGCACAGAATGCATAACGACGACAGCATAAAATATCCACGTACTAACCAGTAGGAAAAAAGTGTTGAATTGTTCCAATTTTCCAGTTTGTGAGTGTGTAAATAATAACGGTGAACCGCCGCAGCGGCGTTGAACATTTTCACTCCTCTCGCCATCCTTTGCCACAAACAACATCTGAAATTCATTTCGCGTCATTGTAACTCCTTTGCCGCTGCTTAGGCATTATCCCAACTCGCCTCGTGTTCCCACCACGATACGTCATTTTGGACTGTTGCTTGGGTAGTTACTCGGCATCAATCGTTGACTATCCTCTTTAGGCCGGCAGTTGGTGATGGCTTCGCGTGAGTGCATGCATGTGTGCAGATTAAGGTACACGTGACCAACATGCTGAGGAACTGCACTACCTCCCTGGATCTGAGCTACTATCCGCTGGTTACGAATGATATGGTGTGTTGCCTCATTTCGCGTTGGCCGCATTTGATGGGGCTCAGTCTGAACGGGAAGTACGAATGTTACGTCTCACCATCCAGTGGGCCACTTGTGATTGTAAATTTGCAATATCTTTCCATGTATTGCACCCGGGTGACGGACACGATGGATGGATTGAGGCTTGCCAACGGTTAAATCCAACGAATCGCAGTCAATGATCCTTACGGGAACTGAATGCCTCAGGTCACCGCTCCTCTCTGACGACCTCAGACAAGAACGCAATTGTGCTCATATGCCTATACTTGAGAACATCCCAAAAGATGGAGCACATCGAGAGAAAAATTTCCGCCCTTGAAATATCTCTGTTTCTTGAACGTTAGCGAATGCCAACAGTTACAGTGCCTGCCTCATGTTCTGATAACTCATTCCAACATGTCACTCGAGCATTCCGCACAAACTGAGATACGCGTAACAGATTGCACCTTGCTGGATTTGCGCACTATACGGGATCGGATTGGAGGTCACCCAAGCACATGACTGCGAGGATTGGGATTGTTGAATACTGGTAGCGTCAAAAGTGCTTAGTATCGCTGGAAAACGAGTGGGACACCGATCCGCGACCTCCGAGAAGGAATCAACGACTGACAATGAACCGGAATTGATACACGGGCACCATACAATCACGAATCCACAGTCAGTGTTGAACTACGGTGCTATGTTACGAAAATTAGAATATCATAATTACAACTTACATTGAGGATAGGCTCAACGAAATGGGTGTTCACATTTCCCCGTTTGAACAATAACGCAACGATCCGCTTGTGCAAATATAGCTCAATGAACTGTCTCTGACACCCGCATATGTAGCAAGTCACTGTCACACAACGAACCAATCAGGAACCAAACTTTTCTGAGTCCAATCACACAAGGCTAAGGAAGGTCAGTTTGGGGAGACGAGACATAGGCATGAGTTGGGACGGTATATTGTGCAGTAATGTAGGTCACACGTCAACCACACAAATTGCGACATTTGCTCTGTCCTGATTGGAAGGTCAACAACAATGACGAGTCGGTACTTGACGAATTAGACGTACTGGTCATGTAGGATTCATCAGTCAGAGGGGATCTTGAATCGAATACTTAATGCGACGCGCGAATGCAGTGTCAATGAACAAACACATGGGAGCAATCGGCAGGGTATGAATCAGTAATGGCGGTTTGCGTGATAGATTGTCTCCAACTGGAATTTCGGGCCAAGAGGTAATAGACAGAAATTGATAAGACTTGCGGTATACATGCAGAGGGTACACGATCTTACCTCACTGCACTAAGGCTAATTATAATACCGGATGTATATTCTCGACTTCGAGAGATAGAAATATGAACTTCAGCGAAGCGTTTAATGCTCCAGCGAAGACCAGGCGAACTTCAAGAAATGAATAACATAGATATTACGACATGGAATGTATAAAACGGCGATCCTAGTTATTGGGATAGCGGAGTATTTGTCACATGTCAGTAATGGAAGTGATATTTAGAGTGATATAATTTCCTCCCGACGACGTCATCAAAAAGGGATTCGTGCAGTTGGCGACTTGACAACAGTGTCACTTGGGTTAGGGAGACCAGAAAAAGCACGGATACGAAAACAGTGTACACTAAAACAGCGTACACGCGAAATCGACGGTACGGAAAAATGCGTAGAAAGACAAATTAACCCACGGGGTAGTGGACATACCATATACGGCGAACACTTGGTGTGAACAAACTGAGTTCGTGGCTTGACTAACCTTCGCCTGATATGTTCGGTGATCGCGTGGGATGACCGATAGTTTCTCACAACTGTATTCCAATAATGAATTTCCCAACAGAAAATCGTTTGGACGGGAAACATTTAACACTCTGCAGATGTGCCTAGTTTTCTGCAGTCCAATTGTGTACAATCGTACAATCGTAACCGAACTTACTTCTTCCGTTGCACACAGACGAGAATTGAAAAATGTGGACTGTCAGTTCAGTAAACCGAAAACACGCCCACTGTCGAATCATTCGCATAGCTGCGACACGCACTGTCATTCCCGCTTCCATAAACCACACAATTCACCGGTGTCACTATAGAGGGCCAACTGCATGAGTAAAATATACAAGTGTCCATTTACGATTCCATTCTCCTGGACTAAGAAATAGACCTACGACCATAAAATGCTCACTCATTCAGTCTGGTCACACCAAGTGCGTTAGAGCCACTGAATCGCTGAGGCTTCGGCAAACTGCAGTAGGCGGGCAGTGTTCTCTCTGCTCAGCATTCTGAATGATTCATGGGTATTTGGCACGTTGAGCAGTCGTCTATGTACAAAGCGATCGAACTGGTGTATTTCCGTGTTCGCCGTATAAAATGTTCACAATTCGCCGAGGGTGCAATTTTAAGTGTACGCATTTTCTGTGTTCGCCTTCATCATGGAACATTTGGTCTACACAGCAGCGTGATCAAATTTCACATTCTCATTACATAATCGCCAACTATTACCGTTATCATCGATATCCATCACGGAGGTGTGTTTGAAATTTGCCGGGCTAACTAGGGAAGCGCGCAATTGTGTACGGTGCATCATTTTGTGGAACCATGAGGTCTGTACAATGTGAAGCATTATGCTTCAGACCACAGGCTTCCGTTTAACGTAACGAGCTGCACAAACGGATTTGTGCAATGTCCATAGAGATCCGACTGAGATAAGCACCTGCGGCACAGTAGCTGTGGTGTTCCCCCCACTTCTAGCTAACATGTATGATGATGACGATGACGACGACGACGATGATGATGATGACGATGATGATGATGATGATGATGATGATGATGATGATGATGATGATGATGATGATGATGATGATGATGATGATGATGATGAGATAAGCACCGGCAGCATTACACGGCTTTACAGGGCAACAATACGCATATCACAGCCACATTAGCAGCCTGCGGCGTAGTGACCAGAACCTAAACAGTTGTAACATCCAATCCATGCTCGGATAAATTGCATGTGCCTGCGAACATCCATAGACACACACACGATCCTACAGCATTCAGTTCATCATTTGCCGGCCGAGCTGGTCAATTCGGTTCGACACTTTTCACTACCATTCATGTTGGCTTCCTAAGTGGGGTGATATGCAATGTTGAACCTTGCTACTTGAATCCTCGATCCATGATCAATATGTAAGTGAAGTTACAAAGTGGCGGTCTCGATTTGTACTTCGGAATCTGTGCTCATTTTCTGCGACTGAAGTGGTCACATGATTTGCATTAGTTCCAGCGACATAATGCAATCCTTCAGACTTCCCCTCCTATGTTTCTTGTGTTGAGTCGTTGTCGATATGACGGCTAACATTTGTGAAGACGCTCAATTATCTGAGCAGTAGATCAGCATAAAGCGCAAGCAATACCCATCGCTTTCTACAAATGCTCAATAATTAACGAATGAATAATGATGAAATAAGGATATGATTGGACGTCACCGCTCCAAGTATGTCTGTCTACTGGCAGGTCTCAAAGGCGGTCATCACAGAATAATCAACAACAGCGAATAATTGCTTGGCAATATCGGGATGGAAAACGCATGCAAATTACTCCGCTTGTGTCTGCAACGTACCACTGCTTCAACGGGAAGACCTAAGCAATTACAATGCACACCAATTGGTGCGCATGCAAAAGGACTGGTGGCAGACTTGGATATGCAGTAATTGGATCAGTCTAAATTCTGGTCAGAATTCTGTCACAGTAGACCTGATATATCCAACACTCTTTGTGATAGACATGCAAATCAAAATAACAATCGCGAAACCGCTTTTGAATAAGGTCATGGTGCAAAGCCAGTTTACGATAAGTGCAGAGAAATAGGGCCGAACAACTAATCTTGAAATACTGTTAACTAGAACTACGGAATGTGAGCTGAAAAAGTCGGTTTACATGTAAGGCAAATACACGGTCCAAATTCTGAACTACAACACTAACCACTCGAAATGCCACAATGTAATCTGTGTGTGATCAGTATTTCCAAGAGTATAAACATCCTGCATTGCGTTCACAGTCAATGGTCACTATCAGTCACTGTCCCCTAGAACACAGTTGTAGCATGTGCACAATTCCTTGGTATGGACGGAGTAGTAGTAGTCCTGCATTGCCACGACAGAGTTGCAGAACCAAGAGCAGCACCTAGTCATGTTTCCAAACTGATGCCGTCGCAACCAGACTGAACCCAAACATCGTGCTAGAATTTGCATACTCGTTCAGCCCGTTCAGCTGTAATGAGAATTGCCCCAGTTCCCTGTAGAATTAATCCTGCCATGTTTGGCAGTGGTTACACGCCATGGAGGCTCATTCTTGTGTATCCTCATTGGGGGTTGGAAACAGGTGACATCCATTTACATACGACCCAATCAATGTCACGACCCTGCTACATTGTAGACAGTGTTTCGAGCCAAGGCCTCTGACTGAAGACACAAATCTTGCTGCTATATGGTTTCGGGCGTCATAACAGTATCCAAACCAACCCACAACCATGACTACTTCCTCAAAATGAAACCACGTCCTGTATGGACCTTCCAGCAGCTAATCGAGAGATGAGTGAACGTACTTGGATGTCGCATCAAATGAGGCTTAATCGTAAATCCAAATGATACCAAGCAGCAAATATGCAACTATGTCGATCATTCCCAGGCTCACGGAATCCGCTGTCTCTCCTCACCATCTGGTCGCATCCATCAACATCCAACAGGGGTTCGAGAGATGATCCCATCGCCGCTCCATCTACTTCTCTGTATAACGCATGGTTGAATTGTAACTGAAGATTATAAACGCATCTGAGTATTAGCTGCTTTAGGTGGACAGTTGTCATCTCGAACTTGGGATTGTGTTGCACAATCCAAGTACAAATAAAGTTGACTGTTTCCAGTAAAGGATACATTCGTGAACGGAGATACGACAACCAGAGAATATATTCCATAGCTCATGGTTCTAACATTTTCAACAAATTGGAAATTGTCCGTAAGCTGATGAGGAGATATAATCTTCCTAATAGGGCACATAAAATGGACGTTAACCATTTTGCGATGCTGTGATTTGATGAGTTCCTCACATCCAATATCGGCCGCGAAGGTGCAACAGGCTTGTGCAGATTTGAGATGCCCTAAAGTCTAGGAAATATGTAGCCGGTGGGTCTTAGCCATGCATGTGTTTCTTTAGTCATGTGGCCATCAATGACCAGTTGTTTCAAAAATATTATCAACTGTGTTTCTGTGTATTCCGTTTTGTCAATATATTCTCTACGGGTTTGCCAACCCGGGAACTCTCTCTCTCCCCAACTCAGTTGTATTCTTCCCTAGTTTGGACCTTTGCAAAAGACGATTGGATATTGTCTTAACTCCCAGCACTTCGTCATCCAAACTACGCCATCAGGGATTCCGTTATTCATGCCCTTCCACAGGATTTATGTATCGTCTGGACCCAAGGATGCGGAGCTTAAGAGCTGACTGCATCCATGGAATCCCCGATCTGCAACAGAAGCGCAAACCACGATGCTCATGTTCGGATAGGAAACACCACTGAAAATCCCGAAATATCTTTCCGTATAACCCCCAACTATTGAAAAACCTGCGTGCGTGAGCATGCTGTACATGTAAATACGATCTGTCATGGCGTGGACACAACGTACCTAAAGCACAAGAAAATATAAATCGTTATTATAAATAAAACACGAGCATTCAATTTACAAGCACAGCATACTGGGGCCTAGTCGTCACACGAAAGCCGGCGGCAGTCGCAGCAGCGTTGGCAAGTTGACAAGCCTCTCGCTGTTCTTTGCTAGAAACATCTTTTGAAATTTATTTTGCGTTATGCTGTGTATTGTGCCACTGCATAGGTTGGATGCAAACTCGCCTCCTATAAACGAATTGATAACTTCAATGGGCTGTGTTGGACATCGGTTGAGTAGGCTTCACTGGAGGCAACGGCCACTTCTTGGTCTCCCAAATGGGACAGAGTTTGGCGGCACTGAATCTCCGGCGAATCGCTGTGTGCAAACTTCTTTCAAGTTGTACCCTCACGATGTCAGATTTGAAGGGTTATTGAA
>CALYDF020007779.1:0-12250 GCA_944474145.2 Dicrocoelium dendriticum | reverse complement strand
ATATTGTTGTTTACCGAGGACTGCAGGTTGTATGAATACAGCAAAGATGAGTAACAACGTATAATGACTGCTCTTGCTTTGACGGCGGCGGAGTTCGGACTCACCGTCAACACAGGTGAGAGTGTGCCTTTTCGGCAATCACCAGGAGTAGAATGCGTGGGTGCGCACAAATCAAAATTGCTGGCAGTTTTGGAGAATTCCTCAAAAGTTTGCTACCTCGGTAATATGCTGTCAACAGACTTGTGGATGACAACTGATCTGCGCACCCCTCGTGAAGATGAAGCAAGCATGGCTCATGTGATTTCCGACATACAGTAATCAGTCCAAACAACAATTTTGCAGACTGCGATTGGACACATCCACGAACAGTACACTTCACCTTAGGTGCATCGGGCATCACAATTGTCCACAAAGGACATCTTCGCTTCGGTAGATGCTGACGAGACCACGCACTCCATTGTGGTCACTTGGTGGTAAGTCGCAGTGGAAGTACGAGCAGTCCTTGAGTTGAACTCTCAGGGAACTTACTCCAGGATTTGATTAGGTTTCAGAGACTCCTAGTAAGTTTGACCGCAGATAGTCGGTCATACTACGGACGTTTGCGAAAGCTACGAGCAGGCTGAAGTAGAGACCGCTGGGTGCGCAAGCAGAGTCGGAGACCTGTTGATTTGAATTCAGAATATTCTAGTGACTGCCAGAAAGTTTGCAACACGGAGATTTGTTCCCCATCCCCAGTACGCCGCTTTAGTTCAATGATAACGGAGTTGAAGTTTTCGCACTGTCAGATTCATTTCTGGGCATGTAGGGTTTTTCAAACTTTTCAATCTACCAAGGCGAGATAGTATCAGTCTCGATCTAGTCTCAACAACAAAAGTGGCTCATATAGCCCGAGTGTTCTAGTCACTTCTCTTTACAAGACCAGTGATTTGTTTCCCTACAATCCGTCATTCGAGTTTAACAGCTAAACTATGCAGCAAATCAAAGCCGTGGTCATGCCGACATGAGGATTCGGGTCAGTCGACTCAAGTGAATGTAAGGTCATGAAATTGCAACGCTTCTGTTCACTCGCAGTTCCTTTCCCTTTCCTCTTCCACCGAGGTCCACTGAACTTCAACAATTAAGACAGCATACTGAGACGTTAGTGCAACACAAGTAGACTGGCTGCATTGGCCGTAGCGGATGGGTTACGTTCTGGGGAGTTTGCACCTGGTAACCCAGAGATCTCATTCAAATCTATGATTGGCGGCGCTTCTGGGAGAAAAATACAAAGCTACATGCTACGGAACGTTTCGCAATGCTTGCTGGACCACGAGGTTTCTGGCCTTTCTCAGGCTGTATTTTAATTTGGCACTTCGTACACAAAGTTTGGACGAAATCGGGCTTAGCCTGCGAAGCTTAGTGATCAATGGATTAAAACAACGCATGAAATATGGAAATTCACATAACACATAAGACAGATAACAGCCTTGGCCATATGTTCAACAATTTTGGAACAAATACCACAAGGCGATTACTTCATCATTAAAAAGAGCTTAGCAACTAGGATGCAAAAATTAGCGAAAGGATGGACAAAAACATAACGACAAAACGCGGACCAGAGCCTTATTTAAGATGAAAAAGTCAGAATCAGAAGAAATACTGAATTAGAACACAAATAAAAACGGTAACGACGCTACGCACGCAGTAATTCGCGAGGCAAACTGGCATGAAAACAGAGCGACAAGGATCGATAAAGTGAGTGTTAAACAATTGGCAGGTTCGCCACAGATGCTGCAAAGCTGGAGGAAGATTCAGAGAGCGAGGAAACAAAGTCATAGTCAACACATGTTAACTACTTATCGTGGTTGACAAGCTTTAGTTCTAACTGGCTTCTCCTCAGAAGGCCTGTTAGGTGACGCTTTCGGACCTAATTCAAAGCACAGTGAGTGCCAACAGTGTTGCAGGTGTGCCGAACATCAGGTATTGCCTCCAGACACAATGAACACCGATCCGCTAGGTGGTCAGTAGTGAACACAATGCACGGTTACTTAACTTAGATCCCTCTCGCTGGGCATTAAACACAAGCCTTAAACCTGATCATGCTCCAGTATGTTGCAGGCTTCCTTTTGTTTCACTGAGAAGCGTAGCAAACGATCACATCAGTTAGCTGCAGAAGGACGGTCGCGACACATGATCAGTGAAACCTACCAGGATGCCTTCAGGCTAAGATTCACCTTCCTGTTCAGAGGATATCAAATATCGACAGTATGAAGTGCTTACTGCTACGAATAACGTTGGAGTCTGCTTGAGACATGATCAACCAATGCGGAGGATTGGAGAAATTATTGGAATCCAGAAGAATCCTGTGAAGCACCATATAAGGAAACCGGCGGGGTCATAAGCCGCGAACGAAAACGGAGCCTGTACGATGATAGAGAACTCTGATGGGTTGGGACGGTTTCGTAAACGGAGGATGCAAGATCGCCGGTTAGCTTACATACTCTTCCAACTAAAACGCGCCATTTGTTCATAAGCAAAACAGCAAGGTTTCAGTGCAGTTTGGAACACGGTTATATCGCTCAATCATATTTACACCATAGTTCCGGATTCTTTTGAGCACAAGGCTTCTTAGGTATGTCGATAAAGTCCTCCGTAATAGCATCTTAGTCAGCTGGGGTTAATCGATTACGGCGGCGGTAAATAAGAATGGTGGTTACAGCATTTCCGGTGAAATACCGCTTGATGTCAGTGGTGATGGCTACTGACCCCGCTTGAATTAGTTCCTAATTTCGATGGTTTACAGGGAAAGTATTCCCATCTGATGTGTGGGCGATGTAAGCTTCATGCGGTAAAGTAACGTAGGTTAGGTTAAGATATATAGCAAACTGTAAAAAGCCAATGCGATAACAAGGGTTTTCCAGGCTTGTCTCCTCATCCGAATGTTATTCAATTTTATCATATCCTGAGTGTTCCTCCTGGAGTCTCGCGATGCAGAGACTAAGACACTGTCCATAGAAAAAAAATGGTTGATCAGTATAACGAAGATGACGTGGTGATGCTATCTAACAATCAACATACGGGACAGACTGCCTTGAACAATCCCGCTAAATGGATGTCACCGGGTTAGCATTCATTCGCATCATCAAAGTGAAAGGGGCTGTCACAAAACGACCGGTCAATTACCAGCCCCTTGATTTTGAAAAAGAAGAAAGCAAAAATAGGCGCTCCAGTAAGCCATTTTAGCAGCCGCAATAGTATCAGTTCATGTAAGAAGAAAGGTAGAATCTATGAGATTATAGTGGTTTTCTTTGCTCTTAAAGCCCAAGTTCCAAAGACAATAGCGAAAACCGTTCTCTAGGTGACTGAGAACTGACGATACCAGCTGGAGATTTCAAGTGCCTCAAAGTCTCTGACTACCGTTGGCTACGAAGCATCGTCTGTGTCAGGCGACACCGGAAGGTCCACAATGATGAAGCACAGAAGCGTGAATAAACAGCATACTTCGGTGGACTAAAAGATAAAGCTTTGTGGTTCGACAAGACACACGGTGTGATGCGTAGTGTGTGGCTTTTGCACCAGTAGAGCTTTAGGTTCGAAAAGAGGAGGACAGCATGCTCAGCTGGCATGGTGAAGTGAAACAGTTGATCACGAAAGTGAGCGTTGCTGGTTCTTTGGTGCAAATCTCCGACGCCGATTAAATTAGTGTGTATAGCCACTGAGGAGTGCTGTGTCACGTAACGGCGGCTGACAGAGGTGAAGCGACAAAGACAATCAAGCTACATAGCTGGTCTGACGCGGGCACCTTAAGCAGAAAATTCTCTACTACACTAAGACCTCCATAAGTTGACCACTCCAGGGACTGGAATAAAGTGGGCGACACATAAGATTTACATAGCGAACGTTCAAGCTATGAAAAATAGGGCGGCCAAGCTAAAGAGGTGGTTAACTTCTGAGGTTGCATTATAGTTGATCTCAAGGATACTCAGGGATGGTGATTGGAGCTGCATCCGTCAAAGGGTTGGGCAGCAGTCAACCAAACGACTGAAGCCAGTTTAAAGGAAAATCGGCAGCGTTACGATTGCGGACCGGATATCAGAGACGGAAGGGCCCATATCGGCTTGGGAGTAAGAAAGAGTATGGTTACAGTCCCAGTGATGACAATCCAACTGCGAGCTATGGGAGTGAACGTGAAGAGAGCTGATAAGTGCCCTAGCGAAGTGCAAACCCACCTGCAAAATGAATTCATGGAGTCCACGGATCTTTGTATAGTTGCTCGGTAGCTCGGGCACCAGTAACAGAATAGCTAAACCCATGGCTTAGAGTGAAGGTAAATATATCTACTTTCATCAAAAGCGAGAATGTGGCATACACATTAAGGAGATAAAGGCGTAGAACGAATTTAACATGGGTAGAAAGTACGGCGCTCAGTTCAGAGTGATTGCATCAGGAGTATAACTCACTATATCAAGGCTAGCAAGCAACATGAGCAAAGTCAAACGAAGGTTGTTGGAACGATTTTGTCGTCTCCAAGGTAAGTACAACATCCCGTCTTATGTACAACTGCTTAACTACACGGAATGGCCAGTTAGTTTGTGTAATTAGAGTGCTCGTAATGTTTGCATGTGGGGGAAACCAAGAAGAAGAGCAATGAATTACGAGTTTTGACGATTCAGTGTGTAGGTGGTGTCGATAATCGACGGAAGTTCGTGGCTGTTCCTATTGGTTCTGTGCAAACGGCAATGCATAAGGAAGTGAAATCAATCAAAGCCCTATGATCCCGTGTAAGCGTGAATACGTCGGAGTGAGCGAGAAATGGATGCTACGCATGAACAGATAGGTGCCTCGATGCAACTTATAGTTGGAGTTGGAAGAGTACACATTCAATAGCAGTGAAACGTTGATCACAGTTGAAGTACACAACATAGAGAGGATAGAAGAGAGCATACGTACCACTTCTGCCGGGCGGAAATATTGCGGATTAACACGAACCCGTACGATGTTCGTGGCAGTGTCAATACCAACCTCGTCCAGGCCCTTGCCATCCCACCTGGAGGAAGAAAACGGCCACTCAGTAACGCATCAGTGCCACACAATGGTGCCAGATGAGGAGAACAGTTATCTTGACAGAAAAAATTAAGCGCATAGTCAAACTCGCCAGTCTCCATCTATGGTGACCTGGTACAAATGTTCATGGTGTGCAACGGAAATGTATGTCGGTGAAGGTACACTGAAAGAAGCGGAAGATTTCCAACAAAAACGAAAAAAATTTCACTGGAGTTCGAAAGAAAAGGCAGAAATGGTCTCAGTAATACGTCGGCGAACCGTACCGAAACTTCGTTGCTACGCGACCACCAACAGTCATGCGTGGTCTGAGTATACCGCGATGTCACCCGCACATACGCGGATTCGAATCGGTGACTTTGGAATTACAATACAAGTCCGTAATCCTTTCTGCAACCAGTCGGCCGCGGAGCCCAAGGAAGATAAAACTGGAATGAAAACAATTTGTTGAATGACTATCTCAAAAAGGCCAGCAGAGACACAAACTCATCGAAAAGATGGACCGCTTAGCTGAAACTAACAAATATGAAGCAATAGGGAGGATCTACTACCTGATTCATTGAAGAATCTGCTCCTGGGGGTGCGCACACTCGCTAGTGGTTCAAAGTATAGTAATACCTACGGAGGTGACCACCTCGATAAGTGGACCGTTTTCTTTTTCATTGTCTGAACGTTCACTATGTGGATCTAGACCTAGGTGTGTAGACCACCTCCGTATACTGGTCACTTTGATCCAGTCCCTTGAGTGATCAACTTGTGATTTTGCTGTGGTATGAAAAACAGAACTGCTTCATAGTAAGTTGATGTACTGTTTTGACAAAATAGGACAATTTCTGACTACTTGAACCATCCACATACCAACAACGTTTACACGAAGTGTTTACAAAATGATCTAAAGGATGCATTGCATCTCAATGGCATTCGGTTGAAGTTCACAGATGCGATTAGATCGATAAGCAAACTTGCTCACACTGTAAACAAGACTAAGCAGCTGTAACATTCCCCGACACGGTTCAAAATAAATTAGCAGTGCCACAGAAATCGAAAGTTGGCATCGCAATGAAGTTATTTTCCAGGTTGGAATACCGCATAGATGAAAAACGATTTATGGTATTACAGGAGCGGTTTTTAAAAGCAGCGATCAGTTGGATGAGTGGTCGTGAAAGGAAAGCTCTTAGAGGGGAGTTGCTTTTTTGATTTCCCAGCCAAGAAAAATTGTTTTGTCAAGTCATGTAGCACGATAATCAGTCCGAGAAAAGTTAGTCCTAATTCGAAAGGAAATGACCCTACCTCTGACAGAGGCAAAACAAAATGGATTTGCAGTTTCATGTGAAATAACTTTGTGACGACCTGAGACTAGTTTGAGGGTGATGCGGACTGCTTGGACAAAAGGACGAACAAGAATGGAAGAAAGAAGTAAGTCAAAAAGCTGCGTGAACTAAAAACAGCCTTCCAAAAAGCTGACCAGAAAGATCTGATTTCAGTAGACAGGTAAAACGAAGACTATCGCATTACTCAGGAAGTTAAATGTGAAGCAAATTTAGACGGGAGAATGCTCCAACAAATAGTGATTCAAAGTGAAAGTAGTGAGTTAATGATTAAAAAAGAAAACGGTTCATGAGAATTCGTCGTAGAAAAACAACACATGCGAACGAGTAGATTAGTAGTTTGAAGAGTCCTCTGTGTAGAGAGTGAGAGGAGACAGAAAGTAAAACGCATATGAGTCTACAACAAACGGGCGAATAAACGATACGCAGGTCTACCAGTAACTGTCTGTTCTGTTATGATGTCTCAAGTCACCAGAGTGATGGAATTAAAAGATCCGGAAAATGAAGGAGAAAAGGTTAAATCAAGATCAAACAGGTAGAACGGGGAACATGAGATCAGAGAAAAAAGCGCCACTGAGTGAATACGCATATCCGATGGGGCTTTTAGCCGCTAGAGAAGGTAATGTGTTTCAGCATGGCATCCCTGTTGTATAAACGCAAGGTGCAGTTTACGACCCTGTCCACCCAAACCAAAGTCATACGCGATCCGATGAACTATGACATGGGTATAAAGGTGCACAAATATGTGCCCACCCTTGGGTCGGTCAGTAAAAATACATTGCTAAAGACCAGTCTCTGAGTTCGTGATTCAATTGTTGGTAACTTTTCAGTTTCGCATTATTGCCCGCGCGTTGGGTTACTCGCTGTGGATAGCGGTCATCGTTGTAAATCCAGTGAGCAGGATCCATGGTACCGATCTGTCAATATTCGTATTCCGTGCAGTTACACTGCACGTGGTGAGTTCAGAAATTGCTATTTAGTTCCCACGAATACAGCGTCATAAGACCAATCCAACCCAGTGTTTCAATAGATTTGTTTCAGCCGTATACCACTCCATTAACCGATCCTGTCTAGTTTTCCGCCAATGAGGTGAAACGTTAGAAGGCAATGTACGAAGAAGCAACCTGTTAGCAGGCGCATACGACGAGCATGACTTAGCGCATGTGGGCGGAACCAGACATACCAACGAGGCGACAAGGAGTATGTCGCCGAATACCAGCTGGTGGACTTTCGTTATTACTCACTCGATGGTCAAACATTCAAGCCCCTGAAGTGAAATGGCCTAGTTTGTGATCCATGCCGGATGGACAGCAAAGATGTATTTTGTTAACCGATAAGTTGGTAGACTGCCAGCTTCATGTTTTTATCGATCTGGTGGGAAAAGTAAGTCATCATCATCATCATACACGTTAGCTAGAGGCGGAGAACACCTCAGCTACTGTGCCGCAATACAAAGAAAAAAAATGAGAGAGAAAAAGAAAACAACTGGTGAAAGCTGGCTGAGCTACCGGTAACGGATGGGCATCGTTCCGGTAAGCTACCAGCCGGCTGCTGTGCACCCAAAAAATATTATGCAAAATTATGTAAGGCTAAGTAATGAGACCGTGGTTGGAGGGGGAGGCTGAGAGGGATGGGGTGGGACAAAGAAACTCACAGCACGAACGCCACTGAGGTCGGCTCCTTGCCATATCAGCAAGTGTCTCCAACCAAACGTGTTCATCGTCTTTCGGACCCCAACCAGGGAGCCGAGACGCTCCAACCGAGGCCAGTTCAGAAGTGAGGGTCTTCATTCCTCTCGACTAAGTCATCGCCTGGCCACCCCTCCTCTTCTTCCATCCACACCCCCGGCGCGCAAACAACGCACGTCGCGGAAGTCGGTGGGCTGGCATGCGGAACACGTGGCTCAGCCATTGGAGCCTGATGCGTGAAATAACGGTGCTGAGCGGTTCATTTGCTTTTCCTGTGCCACAAAGAAGGCGTCGAATACGCTCGTTCCTCACGCGGTGTTCCCACCAAATGTGAGCTAAATTACGAAGGCACCGGTGGTCGAACGTAACTAGCCTCTTCAGGTCCGTTGCTTTAAGCGGCCAGGTTTCACAACCGTACAATAGGGTCGAACGTACTGCTGCATTGTACACTCTACCCTTCAGGGCAAGAGTGATGTCGCGCCAGCGCCATAAGTGGCGAAGGTTAGCGAAAGCGCCCCGAGCTTTTGCTATACGATTCGTGATCTCATCTTCAATCGCACGGGCGCTGATACAACTTCCCAAATAGTTGAATTTTGAACGACTTCTAGCTGATCCCCACCAAGGGTCAGCGTAGGAGGCGGTCCAGACCAATCTTGGAGGAACGCTTTGCACTTCGAAGGTGCGAAGCCAAGCCCGAAGTGACGGACAGCTAGTGCTAATCTGTCCAGTGCCGCTTGGCACGTCTGGGAGCTGTCACAAATGAGGGCAATATCATCAGCATACTCTAAGTCAAGAAGTCGTTCTCCTGGGAGTAGCTCCACACCTTCTAAGTCGTGTCCTGTAAACGCGATTTCAATGACTTCGTCAACAGCGAAGTTGAAGAGGAAAGGTGACAGCGGGCATCCTTGTCTCACGCCGCTGGAGATATTAAAGGGCGACGACAACTTGCCGTCAGCCCTCATTCTGCCCGAGCTACGCGCATATAATGCTCGGATAATATTCACATATTTCTCAGGTACACCTCTCCTGAGTAGACAGTCCCAAAGTGCACGTCTATCCACCGAATTGAATGCACCTTTGATATCGAGGAACACGACAATGGTGGGCCGCCAATATATGTGACGGTGCTCCAACAACTGACGCAAGGTGAAGATGTGGTCAATGCAGCCACGACCTCGACGAAATCCAGCTTGCTCTTCACGAATCTGGCTTTCACGAGTGCCAGTCAGTCTGTGAAGGATGACAGGCAAGAAATTTGGAGGCGATGGAGATAAGACTGATTCCTCTATGGCTGCCGCATTCCGATCGTAAGCCTCCTTTGAAAATTGGGACTATGATGGAGTGGCTCCAATCGGTTGGGACAGTTTCTTGCTCCCACATTCTCACTAGTAACGCGTGTAAATTATCCCCAAGAGCAGGTCCCCCGAATTTGAAGAGGGCTGGAGGAAGGTCATCAGGTCCCGCGGCTTTATTTAATTCAACAGTTTGATCTCATGTTCGACTTCTGAGTGAGAGGGTGGATCCAAAGGAACAGCCCACGGAGCGGGGCGATCACTGCTCGGCGAGAAATCCAACAATTCCGACCGATTAAATTGCCATTCAAAGTGCTCAGCCCAACGTTCCAGGCGTTTTGATAAGTTGTGGATAGGCTGTCCACTCTCGTCACGTATAGTTTCACTAACACCAGGTCTCCTGCTGCGCGTTTCCCGTATAAGACGGAATAACTCACGATGGTTACCAAGGGCAGCGGCCATTTTCATCTCTGTTGCACGACGAGACCACCAGGATTCGCGGTCTCTCTTCAGGCTAGCACGCAGTTTCGCCCGGAGCTCTTTGCGAGTTTCATTGTGTTCGCTTCCAGGCGGAATATGCCGGCGAGCATCGATAAGTTCCAAAGACTGTGAAGAGACCCAATGTTCATGTTGGCGATTAGACATACCACATGAGGATTTGCCTGCTGCTAGTAAGGCCTGTTGCATATGAGACCAGTGAGCTTCAATTGCATCCAGTAAGCGTTTATCCAACTCGGATGACAGCGTAATTTGATAGGCGTTCCGAACAGCTGGATTCACCAGTCTGCTGGTGTCAATGCGCTCACAACATCGTCACGGGCGTCCGCCAAAGCGCATCCGCAGGTCAGCACATACAAGTGCATAATCGATGTCAACACCTGTGCTCCAAATCGAGCGACAGTTCTGGACGCAGCCTCTCCAGCGGTAACTGATAGCAATGTGATCGATTTGCGTCCATAGCTGGTTCGAGGCTGGTGGGCCCCAAGTCACCCTCCGGTGGATGCTGTGTCGGAAATTAGTGCTCGCAAGAAATAAGCGAGCATCCTCACACAAATGAAGTAACCGCTCACCGTTATCATTACGGGAGCCTATACCATGTTGGCCGCCCAGATGCAGCTCATCTGTGGATAATTTTCCACAGTAAAAGTAAGTAGGCCATTCCGAATGGCTGTTCGACGATATTGAGAGTTACAGTAGTAATTTTCATGGAAAGGGTGCGAAGAACATGTAGCGGCATAAAGCGTTCAGTGGTAGTATGCTTAGAAGCATAGACACAGGAAGTGAACCTGGTCCCAAAAGGGAAACATCACCAGCGCAGTCACATATAGTTAAATAGCAACCTGGTCCAACAACGTGCTATGAGAAAACATAGGGAACTAAGTTGTTAATAATGCGTTCGAGAACAAAACTGAAGAGAAGGGGAACGACTGGATAAATCCGGAGTATCCCGCCCTTCGTGGAGAATCCAGAGGGGTTATTTGTATATATACGTACGGAGTCGGGAATATTGGCGAAGAGAGATAGGTTGCAGCTTGTCATCCAAACACGTGATATCAGAGACAGGCACAATCCACCGAGTCCAGAAAACCTTCTGCGGTAAGCCGTCTGCATGTATGTCCAATCTGTAGCCTTAAGGATCACAAGTTTGCCTTGTAATTCGAGGGCGCGGGTTCCAGTGTGCGTAGAGGAAGGGCGACCCTCGCAGTATCCTTGGCCCACGGGATTGCGCGGCAGCGTCGGTACTGCGTACCGGCGTAGTGCTGATGACCATCTACATGTATCGTGTTGTACAAACACCTAGTGCACAGATGTGTGCGTGATGAAGACTCAACAGGAAAGACAACTATTCAGACCAGAGATCAGCGAACTCCGGTTTTCAGCCCAGATACGACCTAACTGGTATTCCACTTCTGCTTAACAACCCTGTGGTCCGTTATCACTGCACACGTCCCAATCGAATCTCCACCAGACAGAGTAAGGTGTAACTTATGCGATGTTCGACATTTGACAGTAGATGAAAGGGTGCTATTCGGAGCAAGTTTGATTATCGATCCCTAGCCTTGCCGCAGCCCAAGGCAAAGGCTGTAGCCAGTGCTTATTTTTTATAACCGATGTTAAGCGCTTATACGAAAGTGGAGCGCCTGAATAAGAATGATGAACGATGGATTGTAAACAGATTTGTTCTCAGGTCTCAGTCTCGTTCAATTAGTAGTTGGGTAAGAGCGGCTGGTGCACAACTGCAGGCGTTGTGAATTGTGTAACAACTAAAATGATGAAGAACGAAATCGCAGTCATTTTACTGATATCGAGCTCACAAGCAGTAATCCCAATGACAATGCCTAAAGATCAGAAGCAGAGTAAACACCCCGAAGAGTGGCGAAATGGTCGTTGCAGAAAGAAGAAAGGCATCAGCATTACGCCGACTCTTCGCTATCGCGCAACCACGTGGGCTAAGGATATTGCGAGGATTGCCCCGCCCCTACGCCGGCTCGAATCCGCGCCGTCAGATTACAAGACAACCTCATTACTACGGGCCGGCACAATGCGGCAACAAACCCGTGCTTGGCACACAGCGACGCCAGCACTATCAGACAGTGGAATCTCAAGACGCAATTCGATATCAGGCAGTCCGACCATAAATGAGCCGCTGCTACCAATCAATAGCGTTCACTCGACCTGTTTCGCAACGGCGGCGCCACTTCATGACAAAGTTCCTGTATTGGAAGACGTGAAACCGACCCCCCAGAGGGATAAAAATGATACAGCAAAAAAGTTATAAAACCGACAGACTAAATCGACCTTCGAACCGTTCCACAAGACATTCACTGAATACTGTATTATAGAGCAAGTATAAATGGATTCTGTACAACTCTTTCGAAATATGGCGAAAAACGTTATAAAA
>CALYDF020007778.1:0-12251 GCA_944474145.2 Dicrocoelium dendriticum | reverse complement strand
GGCCCACTAGACATTTATATGAGAAAGAAAGGCATTAGGAGAGAATCGCAAACCCACCACCTGAAATAAAGAGACTTAGCATGTAAGCATGCGGTTAGTAAATCGAATTCAGCGTGCCTACAAACGCTGCGCCGGTGCTGCCTACGTTCACTGCGGGACCCGTCGTCGCTTCGGCAGTGGTCCCGAGTGACCTCTCTCATGGCTCACTAGGCCTGCCTGACTAAGGCACTCGCGACCGCATGTTCTACAGCACCATGCGCTCGATGTCGATGGAGTACAATTCGTCGGTGCTTGCCGCTTCCGCAACTGCTGCTTCTTCTCTGCATGCATGAGGGCTTTCTCCCGCACTTCAGCAACTGCCTTCGTGATTAGATCGCGCCATGAACCACGATCAACCGCCTTCGATTCCCATGATCTGCAATCAAGATTAGAACGTGTGAGGCTCACTTTAATCATGTCCTCGTAACGCAACTTTGGTTTCCCAGCATGCCGCTTCCCTATACTCAGCTGACCGCATAAAAGTTGTTTCGGTATTCGCGTCGAATCCATACGGCTCACATGACCGAGCAATCTCAGGTGTCTCAGTAAAAGTATGCGGTTCACTGCATACATCCCACTTCGGCGCAACACTTTCGTGTCTTCGACTCTGGCGCCCCAACCGATCCGCAAAATTCGTCGCAGACACTGCTGACGGAACCGCTCGAGATATCGCACATCTCGCCGGTACATCGTCCACGTTTCACTGCCGTATAGAAGAATGGACATTACCATGGATTTGTACACCATCAGCTTCGTGCCAATGGTAAGCTGATGGTTGTTCCACACTCGGTACTCAAGCTTCCCGAATGCCGCTGCCGCCTTCGACACGCGATTACGCAACTCAACGTGTATCTGCTGATCAGTCGACATCACACTCCCAAGGTAGCTAAAGCGGAAGGTGGTTTCCAATACTTCAGCACCAATGCTGATTTGCGGCAATATTGAAGATTGCACCTCCGATGAAGGCTGAAAGAGACAGACAGTTTTGCTTGTGTTGATGGTGAGCCCGGATTTGGCCGCTGTCGAAGCCAAAGCACTAGTCATTTGCTGCAACTCATCCGCGCTGTGTGAAACAACGCACAGTCGTCAGCAAACAGCAACATACGGATAGTTGTCTCACAGACTATAGTTCTCGCACCGAAACGACGGATGTTCAGCAACCCACCATCAATACGGTGCTCCACTCGAACACCGTAAGCACAAGCCGCATCAAAAGCACAAGACAACATTGCATGGAGATAGATATTAAACAGGGCAGGAGCTAAGACACAGCCTTGCTTCACACCAGAGACAACTGTAAAGTCATCCGAGGTCTCTCCACTCAGCTGCACCCGCGCTCGCATACCACTGTGCAGACATCCAATTAAACTTACAAACTTACGCGGGCAACCAAACTTACCCAACACCAGCCACAATGCCTCGCGGTTCATCGTATCAAATGCCTTGGTGAAATCAACAAAAAGCGAGTACAAAGGCTGGTGTCGTTCTCTGCACTTCTCTTGCAACTGACTAGGCGCAAACGCCATATCTATAGTGCTGCGACCCGAACGGAATCCACACTGCTCTTCCGCCACGTTAGGTTCCACAATCTGACTCACGAGGCGCTTGAGCAGGATTCGGGCAATCACCTTGCCCACACAACTCAGCAAGTTGATGCCACGATAATTCGTGCACCATTGCTTGCTACCTTTGCCCTTGTACAGTGGTAGCACAAGGGCATCCTTCAGCTCAGCAGGCACCTCTTCCTCAATCCACACGCGTCGCACCAAGTGGTACAGCGCAGTCAACAACTATGGTCCACCGTGTTTCAATACTTCAGGTGGGATCCCGTCACCTCCGGCACATTTGCCGTTTCGCAGCTGAGCAAGTGCTCTCTGCGTCTCATCCAGTCTCGGCAGATCCGCCTTCACATCGTGCTGCTTCAGGCCGTTCAATGTAGGCCAGTCGATCTCTGAACGGTTGTTCAAGAGACAGTCAAAGTGTTTCCGCCAGACCTGCATTATGTCTGCAGTCTGGGTGCAGGTAGCGCCTGAACTACCATCAATCAGTGTCCTCAGCGGCTCCAATCTCGGTCCATACACCGCCTTCAAGGAGTCAAAGAATTCCTTGTGTTGGCGGCGTTCGGCGTAGCATTCCATCTGCTTCGCCTTCTCCGTCCACCATGCACTTTTTATGCGACGGAGCTCTCGGGTCAGTCGCCGTCGAAGTTTGCGAAACTGACTACTCTTCCCCAAGTCACTGGGGTCTGCCACATGTGCAGCAAATGCTGCATTCTTCTCCGACACCAATGCGCCAATCGTCGCATTGTTGTCATCAAACCAATCAGGCCGTTTACAGTTTGCGCGCTCGATGGTCTCCTCGGCAGCAGCTGTCACCTGATCGCGAATGTGGTGTCACGGGTCCCCCACTGTGGCTGTGCAGTCCACATCACACAGGCGTGCAGCCATCGCCTTCTCCAGCTCAGTACGTTTCGCCACAGTACCGAGGGAGAGAGTGTTAAATTTACGCCGATTCACGGCGGGAGTGCAATACATCGATTTACGAAAATATATGTATAGTTTGGTCCGAACCAATTTGTGATCAGTGCCACACTCAGCTCCACGCAGTACACGTGTCATGCGCACTTCACTCATATCACGCTGACGTACGATGACATAGTCGAGCAGGTGAGCGTGACCACTCCGTGGGTGCATCCAAGTTGCTATATCACTCGCACTCAGTGCAAACCGAGTGTTCGTGATCGTCAGGCCGTGAGTGGCACACAGTGAGAGCAGCCTGTCACCGTTCGCATTCGCTGAACCAATGCCATGCGAACCGATAACATCTGTCCACGCTGATGCATCACGCCCAACGCGCGCGTTGAAATCACCCAGCAGAAATAGTCGGTCGCTCCTCGGCACAGACCGTATCACGGAGGATAGCTCAGTGTAGAACTGATCATGCGTGTCATCAGGATAACACATGGTCGGACCGTACGTGCTTATAAAAGTAGCAAACTTACCTCTTCCGAGTCGTAGGCGAACAGTCATCAGTCGCGCGCTGATGCCCGTTGGTTCACCCACCAGCTGGCCATGGAGGCGATCGGATATTGCAAATCCGACCCCCATGTTCACGTGGTGCTGAGGCGGCGTTCCCCACCCAGTAGAATGTGTAGCCAGCACCTGCTTCATGTAACTTACCTTGCTCAGCGAGCCGAGTTTCACTGACCGCCGCAATATCGATGTGGTAGCGCGCCAGCTCCATTGCGACCAGTGCAGTGCGTCGCTCCGGGCGCTCGCTGGAGTTCAGCACCCGATGCTGAGTGCTTTGCGCGCAGGCATACGATTGCATTGGTGGGCAATCGCACGCGAGGTGGTCGTTGTGCTTCGGAGGTTTGTTTGAGGGACTCCACCCGGAGGCTTTGGCTCAATAGCCTGACCCACAATGCAGTGGGTGGTTTGGAGGTTTGCTTGAGGGACTCCGCCCGGAGCCTTTGGCTCAATAGCCTGACCCACAAGGCAGTGGAGAGCAGATCCAGCTCGGGAATGTGATTGCAGAGACAGATTGGGATCTGCTTGACGGCCGTCACACGCAGCCTTTGAGGTTCTGGAACAATTATCATATTTTTTGCGACCGTAATTGGATACGCACCTGCGACCACGGCCAGACGCAGGTGGGTTTTTGGCGGGTTTGCACCAATTTGACCAGGGGCTGCCTGGCTTGAGGCAGGCAGTAGCAAACCATTGAACACCCGGAGGTGTCCTCCCACCGTCAGAGACAATGCGTGGCACTCGTGCTCTACGCCAATCGAGCATTGAGAATATAACCCGTAACCTGTTGTCTCCTATGGCTAAGTTTTACGGGAAGTGGGCCATCGACCACTTCCTAACCTCCGGAGAGGATGGACTAGGATACTGCCAGGGCGCCCAATCCTGACAGGAGAACGACTCGGGTCCTCAGCCAAAGCCTTCGATTAAATGAACACCCGAAAGGCAGCGGGTCTAGCACATGGTCAGTTAGCTGACTCATGCGGATTGGTGTCCTGGATCTTAGCAGTGAGAAGGGCGAAACCCAACTCCCACCCAGCGGTCGCCACGTGGAGGCGCCCAGGACATGAGACTATGGCGCAGCAGTATCAGCAGTGGGTAGACCATCTGTCAGGATCTAGCCACCACCAGCCTCAGCGCACCATAGGCTCTCCCTGGCATATATATATATATATATATATATATATATATGTGTATATATATATATATATATATATATATATATATATATATATATAGTACAATTGGTATATTGCCAAGACGTATGAAAAATACAAGAAACATACGAAAATAAAGGGAAAAAGCCGGTGTTCATGGGACTAGTGAGACATAACAAGTCGGCGATTGTGTACCATTTCTTGCCATATCCGGGAGTGTTTCCAGCCATATGTGTTCCGTGTCCTGCACACTCCAGCCAGGGAGCCGAGAGCGCCCGACCACGGCTATTTTTGACTTCATCTCCTTCATGTTCATGGCCCAAGTTATACGTTGAACATCTTGCTTTCGCTTCCAGCCGACTTCTGCGTACGCGAAGAGGGCACGGTGAGGTAAGCGATCAGTAGGCATGCGGAGAACATGCCTGAGCCACTGAAGTCTGCGCAGAGAAATTGTGCTGTTCATTGGTCGGCGAAGTCTGTCTGATCTGAAAATCCTTCACCGAATATTTTCATTCCTATTGTGATGTTGCCATCGTACACTAGCAATGCTCCGAAGGCAGCAATGATGAAAACCAGACAGCCTCTCGACATTCTTTGCACGTACAGTCCGTGTCGCAGCCATAGAGGAGAACCGCTCTCTCTATGGCCTTTCAGATATAGGCTCCGATCACCTCAATGCCAGAGATGGCGGAGATTGACAAAAGCAACCCGAACCTTGGAGACGCGCAAAGAGACCTCTTGTGTTTAACCATTAGCGCTGAGGTAGCTTCCGAGGTAAATGAACTTGTGCACCACTCCCTTGAATGACTTATAAGGGTAAGATTAGGATCAGTGCCTAGCCAGATTTTCAGGAAAATCTTGTATTTCCATGTTGCTAAGGTCATTTTAAACTGGGAGACAGACATCTCCAACCTACACAGAACATTTTGGGTGGCCTGTGATGAGAGGCGGATTACTGCGACGTCGTCTACATACTCGAAGTCCCAAAGCCGGTCCCCCGGAAGCAGCTCGACGCCACTGGGTTCGCAATTCTCCAAAGCACTCTCAGATTTCATCCATAGCGAAGTTGAACAAGAAGGGAGATTGCTTGTCAATCCTGTCTCGCGCCAATGGTGATACCAAAGGTGGGCGAACGTCCGCCGTACACACGCACACAGCCTGAGGTTTAAGAGTTGATGGCTTGAAGTAAGGTGACCTAATTGTCGGGCACTCCCTTCTCAGTAGACTACTCCAGATAGCAGCTCTATCGACTGAGTCAAACGCCGCTCGTTTGTCTAAGAAGGCAACGATCGTTGGCTGGCCAGATGTTTGACGACGCTCGAGTATTTGGCGGAGTGTAAAGATGTGCTCGATGCAACTCCGACCTGAGCGGAACCCAGCTTGCTCTTCACCTATGGTTTGTACGCGTACCAGGCTGAACCTCCTTAGCTGCAGAGCTGCGAGCACCTTGGAAACAACACAGATGGGATCAATCCCTCTGTGGTTGGCGCAGTCAGTTCGGGTACCCTTTTTGAAGACGGGTACGATATCCGCTAAACTCTAATCAGATGGGATAACCTCAGTGACCCAAATCTCTTGGAGAAATTGACTCCTAAACAAGTGATGGTCCGCCATTTTTGAAAAGAGCCGGAGAGAGTTCATCTGGGCCAGGGGATTTGTAGCGCTTTAAGTGGCAAACTTGTTGGCAACCTCAGCATCGGACGGTGGTGAAGCGTCTACACACCAGGGAGCGCTCTGGACTCCAGCATGGGAACTCATTTGTGCTGCTGGTCAGTTAAACTGCTGCTCAGAATGCTCGGCCCGACGCCCGGGTCGGCGTTTGATTGGCTCGTCATTGGTTTCGCATAAAACTTCGCTTACAGTTGGCCTTTTGTCTCCAGTAGATCGGATAAGGAGGAAAGGTTTACGGAAATTCCCTGAACTTGCCACTTACTACGTCTCAATCCCGTTGCGTCCACCAGGCCTCGCGATCTTCCCGGAGAAGCTGTTTGAGCTCAGCGTTAGTAGTCTTGCATATTGAATGGTATTTAACGACTTCACAGTCTGTGTGTAATCCTCTCTCAATTCACACCACCACGGAGGAGGAGTGAAAAGAGAGAGGATTACACACAGACTGTGAAGTCGAATAATACCATACAATATGCATAAAGGACTACTAATCGCAGAGCTCAAACAGCTTCTCCGGGAAGATCGCGAGGCCTGGTGGACGCAACGGGATTGAGACGTAGTAAGTGGCAAGTTCAGGGAATTTCCGTAAACCTTTCCTCCTTATCCGATCTACTGGAGACAAAAGGCCAACTGTAAGCGAAGTTTTATGCGAAACCAATGACGAGCCAATCAAACGCCGACCCGGGCGTCGGGCCGAGCATTCTGAGCAGCAGTTTAACTGACCAGCAGCACAAATGAGTTCCCATGCTGGAGTCCAGAGCGCTCCCTGGTGGGTAGACGCTTCACCACCGTCCGATGCTGAGGTTGCCAACGAGTTTGCCACTTAAAGCGCTACAAATCCCCTGGCCCAGATGAACTCTCTCCGGCTCTTTTCAAAAATGGCGGACCATCACTTGTTTAGGAGTCAATTTCTCCAAGAGATTTGGGTCACTGAAATTATCCCGTCTGATTGGAGGTTGGCGGATATCGTGCCCGTTTTCAGAAAGGGTACCCGGACTGACTGCGCCAAGCACAGAGGGATTGTTCTCCTATGGGTTGTTTCCAACGTGCTCGCAGCTCTGCATCTAAGGTGGCTCAGTCTGGTACGCGTACAAACCATAGGTGAAGAGCAAGCTGGGTTCCGCTCAGGTCGGAGTTGCATCGAGCACATCTTTACACTCCGCCAAATACTCGAGCGTCGTCAAACATTTGGCCAGCCAACGGTCGTTGCCTTCTTAGACAAACGAGCGGCGTTTGACTCAGTCGATAGAGCTGCTATCTGGAGTAGTCTACTGAGAAGGGAGTGCCCGACAATTAGGTCACCTTACTTCAAGCCATCAACTCTTAAACCTCAGGCTGTGTGCGTGTGTACGGCGGACGTTCGCCCACCTTTGGTATCACCATTGGCGCGAGACAGGATTGACAAGCAATCTCCCTTCTTGTTCAACTTCGCTATGGATGAAATCTGAGAGTGCTTTGGAGAATTGCGAACCCAGTGGCGTCGAGCTGCTTCCGGGGGACCGGCTTTGGGACTTCGAGTATGTAGACGACGTCGCAGTAATCCGCCTCTCATCACAGGCCACCCAAAATGTTCTGTGTAGGTTGGAGATGTCTGTCTCCCAGTTTAAAATGACCTTAGCAACATGGAAATACAAGATTTTCCTGAAAATCTGGCTAGGCACTGATCCTAATCTTACCCTTATAAGTCATTCAAGGGAGTGGTGCACAAGTTCATTTACCTCGGAAGCTACCTCAGCGCTAATGGTTAAACACAAGAGGTCTCTTTGCGCGTCTCCAAGGTTCGGGTTGCTTTTGTCAATCTCCGCCATCTCTGGCATTGAGGTGATCGGAGCCTATATCTGAAAGGCCATAGAGAGAGCGGTTCTCCTCTATGGCTGCGACACGGACTGTACGTGCAAAGAATGTCGAGAGGCTGTCTGGTTTTCATCATTGCTGCCTTCGGAGCATTGCTAGTGTACGATGGCAACATCACAATAGGAATGAAAATATTCGGTGAAGGATTTTCAGATCAGACAGACTTCGCCGACCAATGAACAGCACAATTTCTCTGCGCAGACTTCAGTGGCTCAGGCATGTTCTCCGCATGCCTACTGATCGCTTACCTCACCGTGCCCTCTTCGCGTACGCAGAAGTCGGCTGGAAGCGAAAGCAAGATGTTCAACGTATAACTTGGGCCATGAACATGAAGGAGATGAAGTCAAAAATAGCCGTGGTCGGGCGCTCTCGGCTCCCTGGCTGGAGTGTGCAGGACACGGAACACATATGGCTGGAAACACTCCCGGATATGGCAAGAAATGGTACACAATCGCCGACTTGTTATGTCTCACTAGTCCCATGAACACCGGCTTTTTCCCTTTATTTTCGTATGTTTCTTGTATTTTTCATACGTCTTGGCAATATACCAATTGTACTATATATATATATATATATATATATATATATATATATATATATATATATATATATATATATATATATATATATATATGCCAGGGAGAGCCTATGGTGCGCTGAGGCTGGTGGTGGCTAGATCCTGACAGATGGTCTACCAACTGCTGCTACTGTTGCGCCTTAGTCTCATGTCCTGGGCGCCTCCACGTGGCGTACGCTGGGTGGGAGTTATGTTTCGCCCTTCTCCCTGCTAAGATCCAGGACACCAATCCGCATGAGTCAGCTAACTGACCATGTGCTAGACCCGCTGCCTTTCGGGTGTTCATTTAATCGAAGGCTTTGGCTGAGTACCCGAGTCGTTCTCCTGTCCGGATTGGGCGCCCTGGCAGTATCCTAGTCCATCCTCTCCGGAGGTTAGGAAGTGTCGATGGCCCACTTCCCGTAAAACCTAGCCATGGGAGACAACAGGTTACGGGTTATATTCTCAATGCTCGATTGGCGTAGAGCACGAGTGCCACGCATTGTCTCTGACGGTGGGAGGACACCTCCGGGTGTTCAATGGTTTGCTACTGCCTGCCTCAAGCCAGGCAGCCCCTGGTCAAATTGGTGCAAACCCGCCAAAAACCCACCTGCGTCTGGCCGTGGTCGCAGGTGCGTATCCAATTACGGTCGCAAAAAATATGATAATTGTTCCAGAACCTCAAAGGCTGCGTGTGACGGCCGTCAAGCAGATCCCAATCTGTCTCTGCAATCACATTCCCGAGCTGGATCTGCTCTCCACTGCCTTGTGGGTCAGGCTATTGAGCCAAAGGCTCCGGGCGGAGTCCCTCAAGCAAACCTCCAAACCACCCACTGCATTGTGGGTCAGGCTATTGAGCCAAAGGCTCCGGGTGGAGTCCCTCAAACAAACCTCCGAAGCACAACGACCACCTCGCGTGCGATTGCCCACCAATGCAATCGTATGCCTGCGCGCAAAGCACTCAGCATCGGGTGCTGGAACGTGCGCACACTACTGGACCGGAACTCGAGCGAGCGCCCGGAGCGACGCACTGCACTGGTCGCAATGGAGCTGGCTGCTCTACCACATCGATATTGCGGCGCTCAGTGAAACTCGGCTCGCTGAGCAAGGTAAGTTACATGAAGCAGGTGCTGGCTATACATTCTACTGGGTGGGGAACGCCGCCTCAGCACCACGTGATCATGGGGTCGGATTTGCAATATCCGATCCGCCTGAATGGCCAGCTGGTGGGTGAACCAACGGGCATCAGCGCGCGGCTGATGACTGTTCGCCTGCGACTCGGAAGAGGTAAGTTTGCTACTTTTATAAGCACGTACGGTCCGACCATGTGTTATCCTGATGACACGCGTGATCAGTTCTACACTGGAGCTATCCTCCGTGATACGGTCTGTGCCGAGGAGCGACCGACTATTTCTGCTGGGTGATTTCAACGCGCGCGTTGGGCGTGATGCATCAGCGTGGACAGATGTTATCGGTTCGCATGGCATTGGTTCAGCGAATGCGAACGGTGACAGGCTGCTCTCACTGTGTGCCACTCACGGCCTGACGATCACGAACACTCGGTTTGCACTGAGTGCGAGTGATATAGCAACTTGGATGCACCCACGGAGTGGTCACGCTCACCTGCTCGACTATGTCATCGTACGTCAGCGTGATATGCGTGAAGTGCGCATGACACGTGTACTGCGTGGAGCTGAGTGTGGCACTGATCACAAATTGGTTCGGACCAAACTGTACATATATTTTCGTAAATCGATGTATTGCACTCCCGCCGTGAATCGGCGTAAATTTAACATTCTCTCCCTCGGTACTGTGGCGAAACGTACTGAGCTGGAGAAGGCGATGGCTGCACGCCTGTGTGGTGATGTGGACTGCATAGCCACAGTGGGCGACCTGTGGCACCACATTCGCGACCAGGTGACAGCTGCTGCCGAGGAGACCATCGGGCGCGCAAACTGTAAACGGCCTGATTGGTTTGATGACAACAATGTGACGATTGGCGCATTGGTGTCAGAGAAGAATGCAGCATTTGCTGCACATGTGGCAGACCCCAGTGACTTGGGGAAGAGTAGTCAGTTTCGCAAACTTCGACGGCGACTGACCCGAGAGCTCCGTCGCATAAAAAGTGCATGGTGGACGGAGAAGGCGAAGCAGATGGAATGCTACGCCGAACGCCGCCAACACAAGGAATTCTTTGACTCCTTGAAGGCGGTGTATGGACCGAGATTGGAGCCGCTGAGGACACTGATCGATGGTAGTTCAGGCGCTACCTGCACCCAGACTGCAGACATAATGCAGGTCTGGCGGAAACACTTTGACTGTCTCTTGAACAACCGTTCAGAGATCGACTGGCCTACATTGAACGGCCTGAAGCAGCACGATGTGGAGGCGGATCTGGCGGATACGCCGAGACTGGATGAGACGCAGAGAGCACTTGCTCAGCTGCGAAACGGCAAATGTGCCGGAGGTGACGGGATCCCACCTGAAGTATTGAAACACGGTGGACCAGCGTTGTTGACTGCGCTGCACCACTTGGTGCAACGCGTGTGGATTGAGGAGGAGGTGCCTGCTGAGCTGAAGGATGCCCTTGTGCTACCACTGTACAAGGGCAAAGGTAGCAAGCAATGTTGCACGAATTATCGTGGCATCAACTTGCTGAGTTGTGTGGGCAAGGTGATTGCCCGAATCCTGCTCAATCGCCTCGTGAGTCAGATTTTGGAACCAAACGTGGCGGAAGAGCAATGTGGATTCCGTTCGGGTCGCAGCACTATAGATATGGTGTTTGCGGCTCGTCAGTTGCAAGAGAAGTGCAGAGAACGACACCAGCCTTTGTACCCGCTTTTTGATGATTTCTCCAAGGCATTTGATACGATGAACTGCGAGGCACTTGGCTGGTGTTGGGTAAGTTTGGTTGCCCGCGTAAGTTTGTAAGTTTAATTGAATGTCCTGCACAGTGGTATGCGAGCGAGGGTGTCAGCTGAGTGGAGAGACCTCTGATGACTTTACAGTTGTCTCTGGTGTGAAGCAAGGCTGTGTGTTAGCTCCTGCCCTGTTTAATATCTATCTTCATGCAATGTTGTCTTGTGCTTTTGATGCGGCTTGTGCTTACGGTGTTCGAGTGGAGCACCGTATTGATGGTGGGTTGCTGAACATCCGTCGTTTCGGTGCGAGAACTAATCTGTGAGACAACTATCCGTATGTTGCTGTTTGCTGACGACTGTGCGTTGTTTTTCACACAGCGCGGATGAGTTGCAGCACACGACTAGTGCTCTGGCTTCGACAGCGGCCAATTCGGGCTCACCATCAACACAAGCAAAACTGTCTGTCTCTTTTAGCCTTTACCGGAGGTGCAATCTTCAATATTGCCGCAAATCAGCATTGGTGCTGAAGTATTGGAAACCACCTCCCGCTTTGCTACCTTGGGAGTGTGATGTCGACTGATCAGCAGCTACACGTTGAGTTGCGTAATCGCGTGTCGAAGGCGGCAGCGGCATTCGGGAAGCTTGAGTACCGAGTGTGGAACAACCATCAGCTTACCATTGGCACGAAGCTGATGGTGTACAAATCCATGGTAATATCTGTCTTTCAGTACGGCAATAAAACGTGGACGATATACGGTCGGGATGTGCGATATCTCGAGCGGTTCCGTCAGCAGTGTTTGCGACGAATTTTGCGGATCGGCTGGGGCGCCAGAGTCGCAGACACGGAAGTGTTGCGCCGAAGTGGGATATATGCAGTGGACCGCCTACTTTTACTGAGACACCTGAGATTGCTCGGTCATGTGAGCCGTATGGATTCGACGCGAATACCGAAACAACTTTTATGCGGTCAGCTGAGTATAGGGAAGCGCCATGCTGGGAAACCAAAGTTGCGTTACGAGGACATGATTAAAGTGAGCCTCACACGTTCTAATCTTGATTGCAGATCATGGGAATCGAAGGCGGTTGATCG
>CALYDF020007777.1:0-12204 GCA_944474145.2 Dicrocoelium dendriticum | reverse complement strand
CACACAGACTGTGAGTCTTTGGCCTTTGCTTCGCACACTCGAAGAGCAAAGCGTTTCTCCAAGATTGGTCTGGAACGCCTCCTTCGCTGACCGTTGGTGGGGATCAGCTAGAAGTACAAAAAGTCAACTACCCGGGAAGTTGTACCAGCGTCCGTGGGATTGAGGATGAGATCACGAATCGTATAGCAAAAGCTCGGGGCGCTTTTGCTAACCATCGCCACTTATGGCGATGGCGCGACATCACTCTTGCCCTGAAGGGTAGAGTGTACAATGCAGCGATACGTTCGACCCTACTGTACGGTTGTGAAACATGGCCCCTTAGATCAGTGGATATAAAGAGGCTAGTTACGTTCGACCACCGGTGCCTTCGCAATTTTGCTCATATCTGCTGGGAACACTGGGTTAGCAACGGGCGTATTAGACGCCTTGTTTACGGCACAGAAAAAGGAAATGAACCGCTCAGCACCGTTATTTCACGCACCAGGTTCCGATGGCTCGGCCATGTGTTGCGCATGCCAGCCCACCGACTCCCGCGACGTGCGTTGTTTGCTCACCGCGGATGTGGATGGAAGGAGAGGGTGGCCAAGCGATGATTTAGTCGAGAGGAATGAAGGCCCTAATTTCGGAGCTGGCCTCGGTTGGAGCGTCTCGGCTTCCTGGTTGAACACGTTTGGCTGGATACACTTGCGGATATAGCTAGGAGCCGACCTCAGTGTCGTTTGTGTTGTGAGTTGCTTTGTCCAACCCCATCTCTCTTAGCATCCCCCTCCAACCACAATCTCACTATTTAGCCTTATATAATTTTGCATATTAATTTTTTATGCACAGTAGCCGGCTGGTAGCTTATCGGAACGATGCTCATCCGTTACCGGCAGCTCAGCCGGCTTGCACCAGTTCATATCATTCTCATTTTTTCTTCTATGTATTGCGGCAAAATAGCTGAGATGTTTCCTACCTCTAGCTAAAGTGTATAATGATCAGGATGATGATGAGGAGATTATTATTATTAGTGGTAGTAGGAGTAGTAGTAGGAGTAGTAGTAGTATTTAGGGGAGCAGGAGAAACAGTAAGAAGGAAAGAAGGGAAGCACCAGCAGTAGCATGTTCTCCCTTATCCGCCCTGCTGTATGCAGCAGACAAGGCAACCAACGATAAGCTGCGCGACGGCCGATGTAGGGTGCGGTTGAAGTTTAAAGAAATAGCCATGATTGTATGTTGGGTGAGGTACTGCCACGGCATTTAGACCTAGACAGAAGAATGATTAGGGTGTTTAACCAAAGGTTTTGGCTCCAAAGCCTGCCCGCAGGGCAGTGTTGTGACAATGAATTGGATATACAGAAACAAACACCACCCATTTCCAACTCCCAACCTGGAGGACAAGGAGACTGAGTCTGTCTGACCTCTAACCATTGACTAATCTCGTAGAAGCTCTCAACGGGCTCGGGGGTCCCACTTAGTAAAACACAACGGGTAGAAAAGGTAAGAAAAGCGTCGCACCACGTAAAGATCCCGTTTCGTTGCGACAGGGAAAAGGCAGATAACATCGTAAGATCGGCGACTCCACATAAGCTTTATGTTTCTATACTGCAAATCATGGATTCGGATAGAAATATCGAGCATGTGACTGAGACACACAAAAAAACGCACCTGAAGCTTACAGTGACGCATTACAGTGAGCAAGACAAATGTCTTCCGTATACATTGTACTCAGTAAATGGCGGCTAGGCGGTTATATTACGACCGTCCACCGAAAGCTAACTTGGACCGGCCAGTATTCGCATGTTACGAGTTTCTCTTCAGCTCAACATAAACACTCCCTCGTCCGAATACTTGTATCGGGCCTATATGATCTGCACCTCACAACACAGAAGCAACGTGGCTTGCTGTTTCATACGCTACACTCTAACGGTTATCCGTTGCAGTTTATTAAGGACCACAGTGGAACAACCAATTGTTCCAAAGAAGCCAAGATTCGTAAGGCTAAGTTGCAAAGGAGACGAGGGTATGAACATCAGCTGGAAACAAATAATTAAAAGGGGTATATAATGCAGTGGAACTGCAGTTGCCCACGCTGATGAGACCTATGCATTTCACTGCATAAAAAATTCACCTGTTGAGAGCACTGACTGAAGTCTAGATGTCCGAATCAATGAACACATCCCCAAGTGGTTGTGCAGCCAGGCGGTAACTAGGACTACGGAATCAGTTGAGTCGGGAAACCGGGCTGTCTTGGTAGTCACAAGGTATTCACTGACTACAAGCCTACGAGAAAAGCCTGATGAGTCGTGCAGTCCTAATGCGCGATCAGCTGCTCCAACTGCTTAGGCGACCTGAAGCCATCGGTATCCGCTGCAAACACCGTGCATTCAAAAACATCTGACGGTAGCTCCAAGCCTACCCTGGTAGCGCAAGCGCTTGGTCAACTAAGATCTCATATGACATTAGTTTTGTCTATCAAGGTTGCAAGCTTGCTATTCATAAGTGTGCAAAGTGGGAACGCTACCTCACAACTTGTGTCTTCTGACTTTCCTGTTTAGAAGTATAAAAGGAACGTGTTGTTTCAAACGGGTGGTGAGTGTCAGCTTCTTTGATTATAGCCCCAGGTCGATCACACCGAAGGTTAGGCAGAATAGTAAGGTCATTCATTTATACCATTGCGTCCATACCTTAGTTTCCATTGCAAACTACTCCACATGACGCACTCCATATTTGGCAAACCTTGATTAACTACCGGTATTACTAGTGTTATCAAGGCTATGTGAACCGAGACAATTGCCTACACTCTGTCTTGGCGCAATAATCATAGATGAGCGACTGAGCTGAGTTCTGCTGATGTAATGGGTTTAACCCGTTACTCTCACCTAAGACCTGATGTGCATTTTATTACTGCAAACAGTCTGGTTCAACCGAGCACCGGTAAGGTTCGTAGGCCTCATTGTTCAAAGACCTGAAGGTGAGAGTTTCAAAGCAGTAGTGAGGAACGTCTCCCACTCACGGTGAATCTGCATGCGCAATCAATGTGATGCAAATTTGGTGAAAACATGCAGTAGACCACCAGCTTTGGATGCAAATCAATGGCACTGCGATCAGTTTCCGCTAGAGAGCCTGCGTCCAGAGCTGTCACTCGATTTGGGGCACATGTGTGGATACCGATCATGCACTTGTAGGCGCTGATTTGTGGCTGCGTTTTGGTGGACGCCCACGAACACTCTATGAGCGCATCGACACTGACAAACTGTTCTGAATGCTTATCGAAGTACAAGTTCAATTTCATGAGGGACTGGAACGATAGGATGAATCCCGTAAGTGTTCCTTCTTGAGTGGGTCGCCGATCCAGGAGTTGATAGGGTTGCTCCGAGTTCTTTATGGGTCTAAAATGAAAACACTCGAAAAAACACCCTGGTCCACCAATTTAATGCCCACGTTCCTTACATTAGCTGTCCCTGCTATGTCAATTACGTGAAGAGAGGAAGAAAAACCGAAGATAGACTAAGGAAAATCAGTTAAAAGAAAAGAATAATACTGAGAAAATAATCCCTGAGATGACATCAGAATCAAAAGTGTTAGGCGAACAATGGTGAGGGAAAGTACAGAAAATAGAATCGAAGTATGAAGATGGGAATTAGTCAGGAAAAAGAAAAGGTTTCGTGTTGCCACCCAAGAGCATGTAGTTGATGCTCAAACCCCTTAACAGTAGCTTCCTTGACAACATTTCCTGGAAGCAGGTTCCAGCCCTCGATGACTAGACGCGATAACCGTGTCTCTGATCTAACTCGATCGGACCGCGGTTTTTCCAGCTTCATACAATGCTCGCGGAGACCAGATAATCTAGCAGGACTAAATAACCAGGACAAATTAGGGCCAATCTTCCCAGTCGAAATATGGTAGATTAGGATGTGGTCCCCTCTAATCCTTCGATAATGCATTGGATGCATCACCAAATTAAGTAGGCGTTCGGGGTACGTTTGTCCTTGTAACCCCCCGACCAACTTAGTGCCGACACGCAACACCCTTCTAGTGCCATTTTGTCCCGGAGAAGGTATAGTGGACAGGACTGGACGAAATATTCTAGGTGGGGTCGCACAAACGCTGAGAAGAGCTTCACAAACACATTAGCGGTTAGGCTCCCGAAAGAACGACGGATAAACCACAACATCCAGAACCCTTTACTAGCCGCCTTCTCCCAGTTGTCTCCAGAGTGTAGTGTGGAACAGTGGACGACACCTAGATCAACCTGATGAGTCACATGAGGAAGTTCACGCCCATCGAACATATAACTTGTGAAGGAAGCAGACGCTCCGATACGCAGCACTGAACACTTTGCCAGGTTTATGGGCAGCAACCACAAGACAGACCATTCCCAGAGTCTATGCAGAGCCCGTTGAAGAGCCACAGGACTTCCAGGGATATCAACAACATTTCAGAGCTTTAGGTCATCAACAAATAAGGGCGATGGTACCTCAAACTCCCTCGGCAAGTTATTAACGTAGACTGAGAACAGCAGCGGACCTAGGACAGAGCCTTGCGGAACACCGCTAAGGACAGCTTGTCGAAACGAAAGACTGCTTCCCACACGAATACACTATTCCCGTCCATCCAGAAAAGCTAACACCCACTGGAGAGCGCGATCAGATATCCCATACGACCTCAACTTCAGTGAGAGTCGCGAATGGAAGACAGTGTCAAAGGGCTTGGCGAAGTCAATGAACACCAAAACTCACAGCGTGTCCACTGTCTACGGCTTCAGCCCAGCTCACACCAGCTATCAGCAAGTTCGTATGACACGAAAATCTTTTGCGAAAACAATGTTGCTCGACGCTAAGCAAGTTAAACATATTTAACTGGTTCTCCACTATATCACGTATTAATTTTTCAAGTAACTTAACGACCACGCTAGTCAAGCTGACAGGCCTGTAATTAGTTAGCAGGACTTTGTCACCGCGCTTGAAAATCGGGCAGACAATAGCCTCCTTCCATTCGGTAGGTAAGGCAAGCTGTTGAGTGACTACTGAAACACAAAAGTTAGAGGTCCACTGAGTTCCACTGCAAATTGTTGCAACAAGTTTGGATGAACAGAATCTGACCCGGAAGCCTTAGTTGGGTTTGCCTCTCTTAGCAACCGGAGAACTTGAGACTCAGTTACAGGAATTTCATCCAGACAACAGTCCTCAGAAACACTTGAAGCTAATTCTTTGCATGGCGTATTTGTTTCGCGGACAAAGACGTCTGAGTATTGCTCACCAAGCACGTAGGCCTTGTCATAGTCGCTATAGGAATGGGTTTTATCTCCTCGAAGCAACAGAGGTATGGGCGAGGTTGCACCACAGCGTCGATTAACGTAAGCGAAGAATTTCCTGGGATTTTTCGAGGCAATATCAGCTAAGCCCTTTTCATACCGAAGGCGGGCCAACCTAAGAGGTCATCATCATGAGCATCATCATCATCAGCAGTACATCAGCAATTTGAACTGATGGTTCGCGGCCATACAACCATGACAACCAATGAAAAAAGAATAAGAAGAGGTAGAAGGGGGACTTACCTAAAACCTTAAGTCCCTAAGCAAACATTCAGGGTCAAGCCGCTTACACCTTGTGCAGACAACATACCGTCACAAACAGCTGGCTATCGTGCAAAGATAAGGTGGCATCGGCGAGACAGCTTCCTTGCGGCTTTCACTGCCACACGTCATAATCAGCCATTACCCCGCAGATAACTCAGCACCAAACATGCTTTAAGCAGGCAATCCGATTAGAAGACGACAGCAGACGCGCCACTGGTGTCGGTTGCGAGTCATGTCCTGTAAAGTCTCGAGCCAAGCACAAGGTGAATGACGTGGACTCCAACCCGGAAGGCGAGACGGACCAACGACACCCAGTTTGGTTGTCAGTGATTTCATTTCCCGCTGCCAAGTCAACTTCTGTCCACCTCGAGCCTTGCGCCATCCTACACCTGGTAGACTGAACAAGGCCCTCCTAGGTAAGCGGTGACCAGGCATGCGTAGCACGTGCCCGAGCCAACGCAACTTATTCAGTGATATCTGTTGTTCTAGGGAGCTAGCATGATTATCACTACCTAGTACTCGCCTACGCACATCATCGTTGGGGATACGCTGGTGCCATCCGACACCAGCAATGCTTCGCAAACAACGATGATCAAAAACTTGAAGGCGCCTCAGATCTTCAGACCGAAGCGGCCAAGTCTCACGACCATACAGCAGAACGGCCCTCACTGTGGCCTTGTATACACAGACGGAGGGAAACTCCCTTCTGTCGCCAAAGATGACGCAGGTTCAAGAAGACAGCTCTGGCTTTTGCAATGCGTGAGCTGACGTCAGTTTCTATGCGCCCATCATTGCTGATGCAGCTGCCAAGATAAGTGAAATGATCAACCACCTAGAGTTCCTCGTTAGCAAGCGTCAAGGAGTCATCAAGTGGCTGGTGGTCCTGCAGCAACACTTTGCACTTTGAAGGTGCGAAGTGCATACCAAATAATGGGACCACTCTGGACAGGCTATTCAGGGTTGATTGTGCCACAGAAAAATCGTCGAAAAGCAAGACGATATCGTCCGCATAATCTAGATCAACTAACCTTTCACCAGGCAGCACTTCAACACCTACATCGTTGGATTCCTTCAGGGAACACTCCATGATAGAATCCACGACGAAATTGAACAAAAACGGGGAAATCGGACAACCCTGACGAACGCCATTTGTAGTCGGAAAGCTATCCGATAGGACATCATAGACCCTGACGCTGCCTGTAGTGTTCGAGTATAGAGCACGAAGGATGCTTCCATATTTCGTGGGAACACCTTTCCGCGCAAGTATTTCGAACAGAATCGATCGATCGACCGAATCGAACGTACTCTTGAAATTGAGGAACACAGCTATTGTCGGTCTGCGGTAGGCGTGGCGCTGCTCTAGCACATGCCGCAAAGTGAATATATGGTCTATACAGCCACCTCCTAGGCGGAAACCGGCCTGCTCTTCCCTAATCCCAGATACCCGTTCTGCAGTGAGGCGACGAACGATAATCGAGGCCAATAATTTTGTCATAACTGACGTTAGGCTAATACCTCTGTGGTTAGAACAGTCTGTGCGACTGCCCTTCTTGGACAGTGCCATTATAATCGATTCGCTCCAATAAACCGGTCAATCTCTTTCTTCCAGATACATTCGAAGGTCAGTGCTTGCAGAGGACCTAACCTCCATCCGTAAATAGTGCAGGTGGGAGGGAATCCGGGTCAGCCGCACGAAAACGATTGAGGGCCGTGATCACGTTTCGGATCGAGGTCTCAGACGGAGGCACTAAAGTAGCCGTCCATGGCTCGTCCTGCATCACCAGAGTAGGAAGAGGTCCGGAACCAGGGGGCCAGCTTAAATGATATTGAAAGTGTTCCACCCAACGAGTCATACGGCGCTCCTTACTGTGTGTCAGCGCACCCGCACTGTCTCTGATTGTCTCAATGACGCCTGGTTTTCAGGGACCAGTTGTGCGGATTAGCTAGAAGAGCTTGCGGTGATTGCCTACTGCTCCTGCCTCCTCCATTTCTTGAGCCCGACTAGTCCACCATGCTTCCTTGTCAGCACGTAGGCTCCGCTTTAGTTCACGCCTAATAGCCCGTCTGGTCACATTGTGTTCAGAAAGAGCCGGAAGGTGTCTTCTAGATTTCAACAGGTTCACCGACCTCTCGGATATCCAGTGACTGGTGCGGTGAGGATCGATAGTGCCACAAGCAGATGCTCCTACGTGGTGCATGGCAGCCGAGATTATATTCCACTGAAGCTCAGTGTCATTAAGACAAGACAGCGAGAGTTCCGTATGCAGTGTTTCTTGATAGGCTTGACTGACCGAGGGCTGCGACAATTTCTCCATTGCCAATCGTCGGGGACGTTTGGCGCGCCTCCAGGTAAAGTTCATGGAGAAACGACAACGTACCAAGGCATGATCAGAGTCGATACAGGTACTCCAGTACGAGCGGCAATTCAGAATGGAACCGCGCCACCTGTAACTTATGGCTATGTGGTCAAATTGGGTCCATCGCTGGCCAACTAAAGGAGGACGCCAAGTGGCACTTCGGCGCCCACTGTGTCTAAAAGCAGTGCTACCAAGAAACAACTGGTGCTCCGCACACGGTTGCAGCAGACGCTCGCCGTTGTCAGTCCGTTCGGAGTTAAGTCCATAATTACCACCCAGCTGAGCTTCTGAAGAGCTCAGACGCCCTACTTGTGCGTTCATATCCCCTGCAAGTACGATAATATCTGAACTAGTAGCACTGCGTAGTAGAGCGTTCACTTCGTGATGGAAAGTGTTCTTGACTGCATTAGAACTGCAGTCGATGGGAGCATAAACGGAAAGCACAAACAAACAGCGTTTTGTTCTACTTCGCGAATTCAGCTTAGCTGATGTCGTCAAACGGGCTGCATATAAACAGCTGTTCACCGGAATCCAAGTAACCAACGATGACTCAGCCTTGGAGCTCCAAAGCCTGTCCGCAAGGCAGCGGGGAGGTGGCAATGACTTAGTTTTACAGAAATAGACGCCATCCCATTTCAAACCCCCAACCTGGAGAACCAGGAGACTGAGTTTGTCTGACCTCTCACCATTGACCAACCTGGTAGGGGTGGCTCACAAGGTGCCCGGAGGCATCACCCAGTATAGCTCAATGGTTCAATGAGGTACGTAAACCGTCGCGCCACGTTAAGGTCCAGTGTCGTTGCGACGAAGAGGTAGCTTGCACTCATTTCGAACCAACCGATACTTGTTAAACGTGCTGTTCGACTTGCGGGTTGAGTAAGTGCTCAGAGAATACAATCGGAAGTCACTGGTCGCATGTTCACCAGACCTTAGTAGAAGCAGGCAAAATCTCATGAGGTAAGACTAATAGCCAACATGGACATTGGGTCTCTTCACAGTCTCTGGAACTTATCGATGATCGCAGGCACATTTCAACTGGAAACGAAGACAACGAGACTCGCAAAAACCTCTGGGCAAAAGTCCGTGTTAGTCTGAAGAGAGATCGTGAAACATGGTGGTCTCATAGTGCGTCAGAGATGGAAGTGGCCGCTGCACTTAGAAAACATTCAAAGTTATTCCGTCTGGTACGGGAAACGGGCAGTTGGAGACCTGGGGTTAGTGAAACTATACGTGATGAGAGAGGAAAGCCTATCAACAACTCGTCAAAACCTTTGGAGCGTTGGGCTGAGCATTTTGGAAGGCGATTTAATTGATCGGAATTCACGCCGGCCACTGATCGCCGTGCTCCGTGGGCTCCTTTTGGATCCGCCCTTTCGCCCAGAAGTCGGACATGAGATCGGACTGCCGAAGTTGAATAAAGGTGCGGCACCAGATGATCTTCCTCCAGCCCTCATCAAATTCGGGAGCCCTGCACTTGTGGAAGATGTACACGAATTACTGGTGAAACTGTGGAAACAGGAAACTGTCCCGACAGATTGCAGCCACTCTGTTATAGTCACAATTTCCAAGGGAGGGTCACGATCGGAAGGCACGACTATAGAGGAACCATTCTGATCTTTATGGCTTCCAAATTGCTTGTCTGTCATCCTTAAGACCGACTGGCACTCGTGAAACCCAGATTTGTGAAGAGCAAGTCGGCTTTCGTCCAGGTAGAGGTTGCACCGATCACTTGGAGTCAATTATTGGTGTACAGTCACATATTGGCAGCCCATCGTTGTCATGTTTCAAGATATTAAAACTGCCTTCGATACGTTTGATCGATGTGCCCCTTAGGACTAGCTACTCAGGAAAAGTGTGCTCGAGAAATATGTAAATATTATCTAAGCGTTTTTATACGCGTAGCTCGGGCATAGTGAGGTCTTGCGACAGGCTGTCGCCGTCCTTCAACATCTCCAGTGGTGTGAGACAAGGATTTCCGTAATCCCCTTTTCTCCTCAACTTTGAATTTGTAGAAGTCACGGAGATCGCGCTAACAGGACACGACTTTGGTGAGGAGCTGCTCAAAGGTGAATGACTTCTTGCCTTGTAATATGCTGACGACATTGCCCTAATCTGTAGCAGCTCCCAGACGTGCCAAGTGGCACTGGGCAGATTAGCGCTGGCTCTCAGCCTTGAAGTGCAAATCTTTCCTCCAAGTTTGGCAGGGACCACCATCTGCGCTGACCAAGGGTGGAAATCAGCTGGAAGTTGTCCAAAAAATTAAACTACCGTGGAAGTTCTATTAGCGCCCTCGGGATCGAAGACGAGATCACAAATTATATAGCAAAAGTACGGTGCACTGTTGCTAACCTTCGCCACCTATGGCGCCGGCTCGACATCACTCTCTCTGATGGGTAGAGTGTACAATGTGGTCGTCCCTTCAACTTGCCTCTACGGTTGTGAAACCTGGCCCATTAGATAAGCCGAAAAACAGAAGATAGTTAGGTTCGAGCACCCGTATCTTCGCAGTTTGGCTCATATGTAGTGGGAAGACCGCGTGAGCAACGAGTATGTTCGACGCCTTGTGTATGGCACAGGAAAAAGAAATGAACTGCTCAGAACCGTTATTTCACGCACCAGACTCCGATGGCTCGGCCACGTGTTGTGCACACCAGCCCACCGACTCCCGCGACGTGCGTTGTTTGCGCGCCGGGGATGTGGAGGGAAGAAGAGGAAGGGTGGTCAAGCGATAACTTACTCGAGAGCAGTGAAGGCCCTCAATTCGAAGCTGGCCTCGGTTGGAGCCTCTCGGCTCCCAGGTTGGGGTCTGAAAGACGGCGATCACGTTTGGTTGGATAAATTTGCTGACATGGCTAGGAGTCGACCTCAGTGGCGTTCGCGTTGTTTCTTTGCCTCTCCCCATCCCTCTAAGCCACCCTTCCAACCGCGATCTCATTTCTTAGCATAATACAAAAATTGCATAATAATTTTTGTTGCTGCATAATAGTCGTCTGGCAGCTTTCCGGAACGATGCCCATCTGCTACTGGCAGCTCAGCTGGCGTACACCTGTTGTGTTCTTTCTTTTCTTGTCTTATGTACTGCGGCACAGTAGCTGGAGTTTCCCACCTCTAGCTAATGATGAGCTCAATAAGTGAAATCCTAGCTTTTGCGACAAGGGAGTGGATTACAGTAGTCACACATCCACCAATGATAATACGCCTGCCGATGTAAGCGAACTGGCAAATAAGCGCCAGGTCCTCGTCGTCACGAGCTAGTCATCAATGGCTGAATTTGTAACGTGTCGGCTAGTGGCCAAAGAGATTAGGCATCGGTCTTGCAACCCAAAGGTCAACGATTCGAGCAAGCGTAGGTCGAGAGGACTTCACAGTACTCATAGCCCAGGTGCAGCTGGCGGCGGCAGCGTGACAGCGAAGCGTCGGTACCGATGTACATGAGTACTGCTGATGCCATTCCCTCCTTTTTTCTACTGATCATGGGATACAACTGGGTAATATAGAGAGGCAAACGCATCATAGAAAATGGGGCACTTATCGAACTACGTCTGAAAAGCCATTTTTGACCTCTAACAAAGTTGCAACGATCACGACTTTTATGACAGTAACATGGTTTTTCATATAAACGAGTATATCGTCTGTGGGCGCGCGCTATTGCTATATCGTCGGTCGATCCGGATTCCGATCATGCATTAGTTAGTGCAAGCATGACACATTCCCCGATCGCGGCAAGTGATCAAACCTAGGTACATATCCTTCGTCATTCGAGCCCAAAGTCCAGGATACATCAATGATGACGTAAGTCAGCTCCTCAACTGCTAATAACGAGCAAGATAAATAGAGGAAACAATGATTGCAATCGTCTGTCGTACCCATTTGTTCATTAAACTAGGGGTCTCCGAGTTGTAGTTGAAGTTGCGATATTAGAAGGGACCGGATCAAAGCACCAAAGCTGCTTCTGGACTGGAAACAACTTCAGAGGATCCGTGAAAACTTGCCTACCTAGAAGCCTTAGGACATGGCTAAAGCGTTGGGCGGTTGAGGTTAGTGAGAAGTAAGCTGGAACATTAGCATCATTTCACATAATACCTAGGGATTAGAAAAGCTCCAAGTATTGCGCCGAAATATACTTAGGTGGCAGTAAAGGCAGAAGTAAAAAATAAAAGTAAAACCGAACAAGAATATTATTTCGAATTGTTTTATATTATGCACTGACGACGAGAACGTAGCCAGAAATGAAGGCTAAGCCGAATCGGGCAAGACAAAGAAACGCGCGGAGGTGGACTCATCGCCA
>CALYDF020007776.1:0-12230 GCA_944474145.2 Dicrocoelium dendriticum | reverse complement strand
TTTTTATTGTCGTCAAGAGCGATTGTCAGTTTAACATAACGTCAAGAAGGAATAGTTGTTTGTGGAATCAGTGAATCAGAGATAAGTCAGACAACAAACTACTATTCGTTCACTACAATCTCCGGAGTTATTATTCAAGTAATTCCGGTGGTGCCTCCGAATAAAAGTGATCATCCAATTCAATGTAATTAAACTGGCTAGCTGACCATGGCTTTTCTAGCTCACAGATACATCATAATTGTGTCCATTTTAATTCGTCGGCCCACACCTAATCCGTCTACTAACAAAGGTAATATTGAGAAAACGAAATCAACGCCCGAATGAAACCTGGCCGCATTCTAAGATAATACATGCAACCAGGCATTACACTCTTTCCTTACTCCCATGAATCGCAGTCCAAGCGGTTCTATATAACGTGTGTTCTTCTTAGTTTGCAGTAATTATGGATAGTATAAGGAACATATAAAAGCAGTGCTATTCTGCATCGGAAATTAACCTCGCGCTCAGATTTCACTTATTAATCTCTCAATGCTAATTTCCTCACACTCTAAAAAACTAAAATTTTATAGAGCAACATCAAGTACCGATAGCTCTTCTTTTCCATGTTTGGGCCTTACAATTTTGTTTATATTAAAAATTTCATAGGGAATTGTGCTTTTCTTAGACATAGTTTAGCAATCAACAATGCGACGAATTTCTACCTATACCATTCGATTCCCCCTACTACTCCTATCTAAAAAGATGTGATTGCATTAAGTTATAACGTCCCAGTAGACTACATGTCCAATTTTTTTCGTGGTCAAATTTTACTTACCATTATTTTTACTTCTGCTTTTGTTATGATACTTCCTAGTTGTCTGGGATCTTAGTCGGAATCGACGAACCTTCTTCAAATGGTGTCCCACGCCAGCGGAGCAGCCAATCGAAATCGAAACCTTGCTTACCAGTGTGACCTAGAAGTCAGAAGTACACGTAAGCTGAGAATGGAGGCGAAAAGTACGTAACCGAGCACGACTACACTGAGACCAAAAAAGAAGAACGACTAGTTAGTGGAGTTAGTAAAAGAACTCTGCCTAACAGGCAGTCTCCTATTCTTTGAACCTGTAAGCTTAAGAGATCCGCTATCCGACCATGATTTATTTTCAATTTAGAGTGGACTACTTCCTCCTACCAAATATATAACATGATAAATTTATTGGCAAATTTCAGGCACAAGTAATGTGACTTTATTTTGCTTTGTAGGTGACAAATGTTTAGTCCATATGCAAAGCCATACTGCAGGGTATGGTTTTTATGGATAACGATACATTGGATTTATCACTGCTGGAATGTCAGATCCAACATGTCACGCACGCACAGAATGAAATATAATAGGAATGCATCAAAAAAGGTAAAGCGTATTGCTGAACTTATCATGTTTCACATGCGTACATGGTTTGGTCACTTAACACCTGCACTGTCGAAACCGCACCCTCACTGGCAGTTCCTGTCCAGAGGACGCTGGTTAATGAAAGTTTCGTGGCGCATGAGTGGGTATGCAGTAGCCCTCCTGTGCTATCTTGATTTTGTTACATCTTCACAAACATTTTGTGAGTGCTCCCGCAGTGACAAATTCCACAACTTTCGAAAGTTGCGGAAGAATAGTGGTATTTGGTGGTGGTTTGCACATTTATAAATGCTAGTACATTGCATGCTTTCACGGCAGTGCTTGGAAAACACAGGTGATGTCATAGCCGAGACCCAGAGATGTATCTTCAATGGCTTTGCGCATTTGCAGTCCAGGCCAAGGCATCCATAGTATGGCAACAGATTTAGTCAGTTGGGCACATAAGTGGCAACACTGGAGGTGGGGTAGTTACAGATGGCAACGTAATCTCTGTGAGAATAGTGTCAGCTGGCTAAAAGTTTTAAGAATTGGAAGTAGCCTTGTTGTCTAAGAGCACTGACTGCATTTTGCGCAGTCGCGCTTGATTAAATTTATGGTCAGAGTAATCATATTCGGCTGCACTTGGCAGAAATTGTTGACTTACCTAGAAGATTATTAAAGGCTAGAAGATAACCAACACATTGAGGCCTATCATAGTTACCATATGTAATAGCAGAGTAGTTTGACCTTGCAGTTCTACTACTTGGTGTAATCTTTCTAGTTTTGTACTGGCTTTATATGCATATCAAAAAGAATATCTCGAGCTCATTCATTTCCGCTTTTTACTGCTCAACATCACTTTATGCTTTTAAGCTGATAAGTCTGCTCTACTGCTGAACCGGCTGAAGTAAGTTACCAAGCGACATCGCAGGCCTGATCAGCTAGAAAAGAAAATATGGGCCTTGAAACCTAACAGAATGTATGGATGCTTTGCGATATGGACCAATATGATGCCCCTGTTAAAATGTTATGCAAAACAAATGTTGCGAAAAAGCGTTGTCGCATTATCGCTGTGCCCTAAGGAAATACCTAAAGTTAGGGTCTATAAGATATTCAGGATTGGTAAACACGAGGTCCAAATTAGCCAGCTTGCTTCATGTTCCCAGTCCTTAAAACGAAACATTGCGATTAAGATGTAGTAGATCACTGACTAATACTTTCGGTTTGACCTTAAACGGTTGACCCGAACATATAAATCGTTCAATTTGAAGCGTTGTACAATAAAAGTGTGGCTGTTAGGTCGTTCCACAATGAGTTTTAGATGACCGTTCATGTTTAGAATCGATATTGAAACTCGCAACTTTATGCAAGTAAATTTGTGCCGAGCCATTTTATTTAAGGTGAATCCAACGTAAGAAAACAACTTGATTTCCTAGGTGATCAGAGTCTTTGAGTTGTCCGTTACTGTGATGCCACGCAAATATACCACCACTAATATACGGATATGTACATAGCTTATTTTTGTCTACTACAGTGATCTCGGTGTCAGTGACTTATTTCTGCATCAACGCCCCGGTTAACATAAATGCAATTCAAAATATTGATGCATGATGAAATGGAAGGATAGCTATGTAACTTAAGAGCCCTGTGCAGATATTAGAAGGTTTCGGAAGACAGAATTTTATTTAAAACTGCAGTTGTCGGGTGCCATCTTAAGTGGACCCTCATGAAGTCGTTAATTAACCGTCCTTTTGTGAACTAAAGGGGGTAAACGTTTTGCCTCTTTATATTGGCAGATATATTGCTCACATGATACCGATCACGGTTCAGCAACTGTTAGAGCGCTGGCTGCTATTTGGATATTTGGTTTTACCTCAGGTTTTTCTGTTTCAGATTTAAATATCTCGCTTAAACTGTGGTGACTGCACTTTCTCCGTCAACTAGGTTTGTTGTTAAAGGGCTGTAGGATTACCTCAAATACAAGGTTTTATTTTGTGCCAGATTGAAGTTGCTTTTTTCTTTGGGGTCACATCCTTTCTACCTTGCAGGTGAATTAGCATTAACATTGAGTTCGCAACCGCCTTATTTAGTGAGAGCCGCTCACGAGGTTGGTACCACCTTGCCAAGTTGTGGGCTTGGAAAGCTACGCGCAAGCCAAGCTCATTTTTCGTGTGCACAGCGTATATTTTGCCCTTATTCGGGAGAATACTTTCAAAGCTATCCAACGATTCTTACACCGTAAGTATCCGGCTGCAGCTCAGCTAGCAGCCATTGTCCTTTATTTATGCCAAACTAGTCTGAATTCTACCGCGCTGATTAACGTCAAGCTTTCCACCTTGCGAAGATCGGCTCCTTCGATGTTCAAGCACCTATTGTCAACAAATGAAAGGTCACTCCTTGGCCTAGGTCAGAATTGTTCAGAAAGGTGGTCTGACCCGTAAAATATTGTCAACGGATGTCATTTACTTTTCCCAACACGCTCAGCGCGCTAAACGCTGGCAAGGAAAAGGCGATCCCAAGTTGCACACGTGACTACTTCTTCGGCAAGGTTCGCAGCACAGCAACAAGGAGATAAGTTTGTACATGTACAATGCCGTGTCAGTCAAGAGTAACTTTTGATTAAAAATCGTGTCACAACTTTATGTAAATTGAGATGTCATGTAGTAAATGCAGTAGGAAATTCCATCGCAAGTGCGGACATTTAACCGCAGTGGAAATAAAGGCATGAGACTGCACACCGGACGCCATTTAGTTGACCGCAGAGTGTATGATCAACACACTCGTAATGTGAGTAGCCGTGTTGGCACAAAAAGATGGCAAACAGAGATCGGTTTTGCAGCGTGTCATGGTTGACATAGCGCCCGGATTGAAACCAGCTGCAGTCGAACTCGGTTTCCCGTGCCTAAACTCAAGCTCATCGTTGAACAGAATATCCAAAACAAGTGTACAGTTAACAAGGTAGAGCACTCAACCGCAACCACTAGAAATAGCAAATATGCGAACAAGCCGGGTCCATCAATCCTAGCAACCTTGATCTTACAGCAAGTGTATTTCTCCGGTGATGTGTCTGTTGCATGCTACTTCAATGTATTATGGTTTATGTAGCATTACCGAAAGTCTGACAATATGAGCATTCGCCATCGCTGCATGTAGACCCAAAGCGAACAATGAACAAAGAATTTATACAGGTTAGAAGGCTTTTATTAACCAGTCCCGTTGGGTAGTTGATGGAGATATCGAAATAAGAACAATGATAATACTAATAATAGGATAAACGTTTGCACTGTAAATAGGAAATTAGTTAGCGGTTACGTCTGTAACTATCCCAAAGCCAAATAGAATTCACAAGGATATCAAAGCACCTCATAGACAGCCGCCCGTGACGCTGCCAGCAAATGGAAACACTTGCTTCTCTAAAATTATGAGCACAAGGAAGCCGAAGAAATCGATGAATGGAAAATACCGCAACGTGCCTAAGTCAGGTGCAAACTTGATCAGTGACAACATACTGGACGACCTGAAAAACTGGGTATCCATATGCCAGGCAACTGGAACCCAGGTCAAACAAGCTATTTCACTTTGGTGAGAAAAATCTACTTCTGTCCCAACTGTACTATGGTTCTACTTGTAAAATACGCATGTGTTATTAAAGCAGAAGGACAGTCTAGTCGCCAAAACCACACATAGTTATAAATTAAACATTACTTCAATTGATGCAAAACTAGTTTAGTTTGCATCTCTTGCGTTGCCCCCAGCTGCTACCTATAGAACAAGAAGAACGTCCAGGAGTTTGCACGGACACGTGGTACTTAAAAACTTGGGAGTCACTAATAAATTCATCGTCGCGTACAATCGAAGCATGTATAGCCCCACCACCCGCATCCTCTTTTCCAGCGTATCGGATGATGCAACATCGTTAACACCTATGTTTCCGATTGACTAAAGAAACCCAAAGTGATCTAATGACCGATCCAGCTATGCAACCGTCGTTGCTTGGTAAAATCAAAGTACAACTTCAGTAGCCTCAATCGGTACTCTTACGAAACGGGTCAAGGACAAGGTGTAACAGAGACGTTAGCAAAATCTCGATAAATGTGTTCCTCTCATTACTGAAGACCAGTCGAAACTACAGTATCCTTGAGGTGTAAATGCACGGACCTTCCTGAATGGAACGCGAAATACTTTAAAGATAAACGGTAGGATGATTAGAATTGATATGGAATTTCCGTTTGATAGAAGCGGAGTAAAGCCAGGCGACTATTTTAATGCGTATCACTGGACATCCAACCGCGATGCACTGAGAGGCGTCCAGGCTTATTCGAGTAACATTTGGATTCACAGGTGACGTCGAGACGGTGCACTTTTTCTGCCTACAGCCTGCAGACTATGGACGGAGTTATAGACCTATTTCCAAATGTTCCTGAGGTTGAACGCCAGTAAGAAAATAATTCAAACCACAGCTACACCGAGAGTAGCGAAAGAATGATTCCCGTCCATGGGGTGCCCGAGTTACCGGCATCTAGTGACGAAGAGCCCATGCTCACTACCTAGAAGAATGGCGGTGCATGTGTGAAGCTTTCGACGTCATACTCCAATCCAGTTCACGGTTAGCCCTGTCGCCAATTAATAAAGGCAGTTAACGAGCAGACTGTGGCTAACGGTTCAGCCACAACAGCTGGCAGTGTACTTAATCTGCAGCTGGCAGATAATATGCAACACAATTTCTTAAGGGCCACGACTTATGACAGCAGTTAGAGAACAGCAGCCACTCGATGTCAACGTGGAAACGACAACACTCGCGGTGTAATAGATCCAAGACAGCCATTCAGAAAAGCATGCGTTAAGACTAGTAGCTATTGAGAAGTATAAAAATGGACAACATACCGTAGGAGAAAGTGAAATCAAGGAGAGATTGCATTTAATTGGTAATTTAGAAAGTCACCCTAAAGACAATTACATGTCGCGCTCACATTGCTCGACACAAATCCCCCTTATTCGTATGCTCCCAGTCAAGAGTTTGGACACACAAAAAGGTTCCCTAGATGTTTACTAATGCTCAAGGCTTAGAAGTGAACATTTCGAAATGCGCCTGTGTTAAATGTCAAAGGCCTGTGACCTCATCGCTATAATGTAGACATGATTACGTCCCGCCGTAAGTTACAACGAGATCCAATGCCAGACATGTCAGTTGTACGGCAAGACTGACCCAACAAAGTGGCTCTGTACTTCCGCAGTGAGTTCCAATATGGGACTACAGTGGATCCGATCAGCACACCACATGATTCGTTTTGGTGTTGTTTACGTGTAAAAAGCGATGAAGCCAGCTTGGTGGCGGTTGTTTACCGCCCACCTTCCTAAACGCCTTAGACTTCTACTTAACATCCGAATTGCGGTGAGTAAAAACAAGAGTTACAGTCACTTTCTTATCACTGGAGGTTCCAACATCCACATTTTAAAATCCCTAACCGCTCCTGAAGACAGTTTAAAACAGATCTACAAGAGGTTTTATCTAGTTTACCGCGTTTTGGTTACATCAATACTCCCACCCGATTCCGAGAAATAGATAAGCCTTGTACACTGTATCGGATGTACACCATGGGAAAACTGGTGGCCAATAAGGTAACGTCAAGTTCACCTTGCGTCGCAACGAAAATTCTGTCAAATTCTTCAAATGCGTCTGCAATGTAGGGTATGTCGTGGAGTTCGTCGACTCAACATCTAAGTTTATGTGCTCTGACATGTTATCTTGTAGTGAGACAACCAACTAGTCCTTTCTGGCAGACGAGGAACCGGCTAGTACATCAGAATATGTATTCAGTCAGCTTAACACATTGATTTCTGAAGCATCAGGGACAAAAGCAGCTCATCCGTAAAACGTAACCTCGTTTCTCCGAAGCATGACACACAGGTTTATTGTGGTGCAAAAATCGGCCAGTCATATTTATAAACTATCTCCAAGCACCGAGACCTGGATGGCCTGTGCGACCCTACGTAAGCAATTTACATACTGTACAAAATGGTATGCCAGCAGATGTTAGCAAATCGTGTGGCCTCAAACCACAAGCTTCTTATGAACATATATACCGTCCAGGTAAGGTGTAACTAGGAATTCTTTTTATGCAAACGGCGGACGGAGCCACACAGACGCGGAACGAGGCGACGTATACCCTACGCCTGCAATACGCTGCAACCTTCCGGCGCGATCATTGGTCACCTAACCTATGACAATAGTTGTCTTACTCTCAAAACTCACTTAAATATACTTCACGGCAGAAACTTTACTAAAAAGCTGTTGAGTTTGCGCAACTACAGCTCTCCTGGAGTTGGTAATATTCACCCAAAGTCGCTAGCTGTGTTAAGAGAGAGCTTAGCTGAGCTTTTGGCTTGAATCTTCCAAAACTTTACCGAGGAAATGTACTTGTCCCAAATGTGAGAAGAGGGGATAATTACTCCAATTAACAATGGAAGTACTCGTTTGGAGCTGACCAACCACCATCTAGTAATCTTGCTGCCGGTAATTTCAAAGATCATGGAAGCAATTATTTCCAATGCGCTAACGATCTACTTGAAAGAAAGTAACAAGCTTTTCCTGGAACTGTACGTATTTCCATGTATTTTGATCGTGCACTGCAAATCCAATCCTAGTATGATCCAACTGGACCGAAGCAGTACAGATACGGACGCTGGTTGGTCCAGGACGTAGTTTTCTGGAAAATTCAGACATTTGGTATTGATTATCCTCCCCTAAAGTTAATCAAAATCTTTTTCCCTCACCACCGCTTAGTGGTACCGGTTGGTTAATCTTATTAAGCCCCATGAATTTGAGTGCGGTGTACCAGTGGGATCTTTACTAGCACCGCGGTTAGCTTTGACTTGGATCAGCAATATCATATGATTCATAAATTTGAACTTATTCCTATATGCCGATGACCTCAAGGTGCGTGGACGGTCAGTACAAGAGAAGATATAACAATACTTCAATTCGATCTGCATAAGTTAGATGTGCGGTCAAGCCAAAATCTACTTTAATTCCATGTGCACAAATATATTACTGCACCTACGGAAACAGACGGTGCACTACTACAAACTCGGCAACCAGGAGCTTCAGACGTGTTCTGGCCTATAGGATCTAACTAAGCCATTTTTCCACACCTAAATTGGATGCACTAATCAGGCTTAATAGGCGTCAAAAAGAGGCGCATAACACATGTGGCTCCTGAACCCAGCCTTTGGACTATACCACCCGTATATTGTTCACAGCTATTAGATTCCTAAATATGTCCACATGTGGAATACGCAATAGAAATAGGGAAGCCATGGATGAGGAGAAAGTTCACCGACTTAAAGATCCGACAAATCCGGACAACCATGAATATAAAGCGTTTGTATAATTTTCCCTATTAACAAAGGCTTTGAGTGCAAGGGAACTTGCTTTGAGACATCCATTTGACGCAGCAGGTTTTGGGATATCACAACCGCACATGCAGTCATTTATTCGATACCAGCCATGACAGTAATATGAGAGGAAATCACCTCAAGCTGGCAGCGCATTAAAGTCGTTTGAAACGCCGTCGGATTTTCCTTTTCACGTCTTTGCAAAGTGTAGAATGCCCTACAGGAATCTGTTATTTGTACTCTGACACCAGTAAGGTTAAGAACCAGAGCTGACCGTGCACACATTCCTCTGCGCGAACTTGCATAACTCACTACCCTTGCTTATACACGAGTACATGTTAGAGATTTCATCGCCACAACTCACAGAATATCTTCAATTTTTCACTTCCTGTGTTCGTTCCAGATGGAGAAACAACGTTCACTTTCGTCTAATTTGTCTTCATTCCTTATGTGCTTACATTGGATTAACATTTTATATTACGTGTAACGCAGTAAGTTCACCGGTATAAACCTAATTTTGCTGAAAAATCTTCTTCGTATGAAAATTCATCATGATCATCCTACAGGACTTGTAAACATTTAGCTTATTTATCCGTATAAAACAGTGGTTTCATTGTTCATATGATATTACATTGGGTTGTCGAAGAACACACCGACCCCCTTTCTACTCACCGTCTTCGTGCTTCATCATGCGATGTTCTTAGCTTCTCTGACATCACTCGGTGTGTGTCGGCAAAGAAAGAAAAACGCCGGAGAATACCGCAATCAAACCGCTGGAAGGACAATCTTTGTACGTGGTGCGTCCGAAATCCCGTCTCCCGACTACTCGCAAGCTCAAGCTCATTTACTGGAAGAATGGCACTACAATCCCGAAGTCATTTCTCACTAGCACGTGATTGCCAATTCAACCTCAAGGTTACCTGCCTTATGCAACACTAAAGGAAATGTTCTGAGAAGGTGGAATTTACTGATTGCCTTCAAAAAGATGGTTAACTTTGTGCTGGGAAGTTGGCACAATTTAAATATCAAACTGCTATCAGAGGTACTTTTGAAGGCAGTCCAAGCCGGGCCACTATTGCTGGGTACAACACATCAGCTGAATATTGTTGTAAAATCTGCTTTGGAATTTCTGAACCGGAGCGCAGTGCAATTCTTCAGCTGTTTGAAGAGATAGGAACAAGCATTCAGACGCCGTTTACCTCTGAAAGATTAGGTAGTGAGTGCAATGCGCAACAGCCCGGAACGGCCTCGAGCACTAGGTCAGAAATACATCTAAAAACTGGCTGTCTGCCGAGATGTTTGTGTGTTCAAATACGCTTCTAGCATCCGTTGTTCTCAATGATTTCCAAACAAAGGCATAGGGTATTCTAAGTAAATTGGCCGAGCTTCGATCACGTCAGGCCTAAGCGTTTTGGGACCTTATCATAAGACATGAGACATGGCCGATTGAGGTAATTACTAACGCCGAAATCGCACCACCTGTTATGTCACACTTGCGCAACGATTGACTCAATAAATGAGGCGGTGTACTTCTCCACTACCTTTCCGTCATACACATCGACCGAGTAAATGACCCTGGGGTATAAACTGTAGACTAATTATGGTGTCTCCTAGACCTGAGACCGGGCTATATACGCCTAGTGATCGTTATAGATCGTTTACCAATGTCCACTTCAGAAATGGACCGGGCTCTAGTCTCCGCTATATAGTAGCAACTAGCACGATCTTACAGCCACGTTCTCCTGGTAGGGGAATGTTTCTGTCACGTCCTAGAAACTCCGGTTAATTTTAGTGAGCACTTCTAGGCGAAATTGCAAATGCTAATCCCTGGTTCTCCGCTGTACAATGACATCACGTTTACAACTGATTTCTGTATAGGAAACAAACAGAAAACCTTGGACCTCATTTTAATAATGAGGGTCTCATGACCGACATATTAACAACGTGCAATCCTTTGAGACGCAGCGGTCACATGGCATAAGTGAAAATCAACTATGATCATCTATCTGACAAGATGGTCTTAACTTGCCTTTTGGTTCCCTGAGGTGGCTTGTGAGGATCTTGTCAACAGATTCAACAGGTTCCTGGATAGCAATTCAGAAACCAAAAGCACCCTTAGGAAAAGGTGAAGTCCTTCCCAAAAATCTGGATTTGAATATTCATGGCATTGATGGACTCGGCAAAGGTAGCTTACATTGCTTCTTCGAGCAAGAACATCTAGGATATCTAAACAACATAGCGGGACCACTGCGTCAGACTCCTAGGCTACTAACGACACCTTGTGCTAAGATTTTGTTCTTAACGCAAGCCGTCTTACAGACGCCAATCACAGAATTCGTAGAGTTAAACGAGGAATTTTTGTTCTGTAGACGGTATGTGGGTTAGCGCAAACGGTACAAGTGGCGATCTACCTTCTTAAATGACAAGTTGGTAATACCATGCAAATTGAACCATCATCTTACGTCGCACCTACGCATATCACTCTGCCATCAGTAGCTAATCACATTACTTTTACAAACACAAGTGTATTGAAGTCTCTGATGTCCTTAAGCAGCTACAAATCGCCTACTAGAGGGCATATTAGTCCAAAGCCACTGGAAGTGATTGCCGTGAGTTTAGCTGAACCATTCGCAATGTCCTTACCGAGATGTCTTAAGGAGATGCGAGTCCCTAATTGTCGAAGCTAGGGTTGTCACTGTAATCTACAACACTGAGACCTTGCAGAACCGGAAATATTAGCACCCAATCACCCTATTCGTCGTGCTATGCAAGTTCATGAAATCCATTATGGCTGAAACACTCATGGGGTACCTACAAATAAAAAATCACTGCAGTGCAGCACGGATTTCGCTAGAATAAGTGTTGTACCACCAACTTATTTCTCGTGCATGCTGTACGGAATCTGTGGATTCTGGTGTAGGAGTAGACGCCGTGTGCCAGGAATTTGCAACGACACTAGAGCAACCTCTCCACCGCATTCTACTTCGTAAATTTTACGATTATGAAATCGGAGATCCCGTACAATGTTGGATAGACAACCTTCTCAATTAACATCCACTGAATGTTAGGGTTCGTAGTAAATTTTCCGAATCAATGAAAATCCAGCGCGGCATATCTCAGGGATCAAATCTGGGTCCAGTCTGTTTTTGGTCCACATAATTGCTCTCGAGAGATAGCGATCTTCAAAGTTTCGACTATTCGCCGAAGGTCGAAAGATATGATGAACCAGCACCACACTAGTGTATGGCACAGCCCAACAGGCTTGTCTGGATAAAGGTTAAGTCAAGTCTAGTCTAGTCAAAATACGCTGTATGTATCCAAATGGGTACATTTCAGCATTTGACAATATCGACAACGGATGGGCTAAAATTATAATTTTAGAACTCTAAAGTTATGTGGACACAGTCAGTATAAATTAGCAGTAATTATACGTTTCCGGACAAGATGATCTAAAGCTGCCTCTTGTTAA